>SJYC01147476.1:0-66697 GCA_006408675.1 Madoqua kirkii
CCTGCTTTCTGTATGGCAGAAAGAATCATACATAATGAAACTGAAAATTTTTGTTAACAACTCAAATTTGGAGAGAAAAGATCTTTTAAAGCGAATAAATATACCTGTGAAAAGTCAGAGAAAAACACTTGAAAGTAAAAATAAAAAAGTAAGTAGACATTCCTATCTACCTCTGAAAAATCAGTGTTCACTTGCGCCAAAATTTCTTAGCAATAGGAGAATGAGCTGAAGCCCACAAGAGTGAGATGGAAATCTTACGGTGTGAATGTGTTGCAGAAAGGGGAACCCTTCCAGGGCCTGAGAGTTGACTCTTGTCTAATACTCGGAAAAGAATTGTCCAAGGAGACACACATGCTGACACAGAAAGAAATTTAATAGGGAAGGGCCCCCAGATGGAGAGAAGGATGGTAAGGGAACCCAGGAGTACTGCTCTGCCACGAGGCTCACCATCTCAGGTTTTACGGTGATGGGGTTGGTTTCACACTGTCTCTGGCTAATCATTCTGACTTACGGTCCTTCCTGGTGAAGCACGCCTTGCTCAGCCAAGATGGATGCCAGCAAGGAGGATCCTGGGAGGTTGGAAAGACACGTGGCTCTCCTTTTGACCTACCCTAAATTCTTTCACTTGGTGATGGTTTGTCAGTTTCGTGTTTCTTACCAGGATCTCCTGTCAGAACATGCACATGGTTACTATGGTGCCTGGCCAGGGTGGGAGGTTTCAGTCAGGTTTCCCCTAACAACTGGTCTTGATATGCAGCGTTTGTGGCATTTCAAAAGAATGAAGCAAGTTTAGAAACTCAGCAAATGCTGAATGTCTTCCCAACTAAATGCTACTCCATCTTTATTCTCTTAGATTGCAGCAAAATAGATAAGAAGTAGTAGCCAGAATTTCTATAAAAGTGTGGAAGAGGTGGGTAACATGGGATATACAAGGGGCCAATTGTCATAGGTAAAGAAGAAAGCATACAAGACAATTTACTCATACTATATTAGAGAATTCCCTGGAATTCTCTTGTGTCAACATCTCAGATATGTGGATGATACCACTCTAATGGTAGAAAGTGAAAAAGAGGTAAAGAGTGTCTTGATGAGGTGAAGGAAGAGAGTGAAAGAGTGGGCTTAAAATGAAATATTAAAAAAGCTTGGATCATGGCATCCCATTACTTCATGACAAATAGAAGGGGAACCTGTGGAAGTAGTGACATATTTCCTTTTCTTGGGCCCTAAAATCACTGCAAATGGTGACCATGAAATCAGAAGATGATTGCTTCTTGGCAGAAAAGTATGACAAAACTAGACAATGTGTTGAAAAGAAGAGACATTACTCTGCTGACAAAGGTCCATATAGTCAAGGCTGTGTCTCCCAGCAGTCACATATGGTTGTGAGAGCTGGACCGCAAAGAAGGCAGAATGCCAAAGAATTGATGCCAAACTGTGGTGCTGGATAAGACTCCAGAAAGTCCCCTGGACAGCAAGGAAATCAAACCAGTCAATCTTAAGGGAAATCAGCCTTGAATACTTGTTGGAATGACTGATGCTGAAGCTGAAGCTCCAGTATTTTGGTTATCTAATGTGAACAGCTGACTCATTGGAAAAGTCCCTGAAGCTGGGAAAGATTGAGGGCAGAAGGAGAAGAGGGCATCAGAGGATAAGATGCCTGGATGGCATTACTGATGCAAAGGACATGAACTTGGGCAAACTTCAGGAGTGGGTAAGGTACAGAGAGGCCTGGCATGCTGTAGTTCATGCGATTGCAGAGTTGGACAGAACTCAGGCAACTGAACAATAACGTATTAGAGGAAGCAGGAATTCTGGGTAAATAAGTCAATGTTTAATTCTCAGCAAGATGAGATGTAAAGGTACAGAGACTGTATTAGTTATATATTTTTTTTCCTGTGACAAACCACCATTACTTAGTGGCTTAAAATAACAAGCATTCATGTCACTTATAGTTCTGGAATTTGATAAATTGGTCTGTGTTCTGTTAGGCAGTTCTGAATTTAGCTAGGCTTAGATTTTAGTATGTTGTCAGTTGCCAGATCATTGGGGACTGATTGGTCTAAGATAGCTCAGCTGGGACTGTTCATTTTCATTCCATATGATCTGTCACCCTTCAGCAGGATAACCCCAGGCTTGTTCACATTCTGGGTGGACAGAGGTGAATGAGAGGAATCAGAAGTATACAAAGTTTATTGAGGCCTAGTCTTTGAACAAGTGTACCATATTCCTTTGATCAAAAAAGCCATATGTCCTAACTAAAGTTAAGGGATGGGGAAATAGATTGCCCTTCTTCTTTGGAGAAGCTGCAAAGTCACATTTGACTGAAGCATTGACATAGAGTCAGGAAGATTTGCTGGAGAAGGGATAGGCTAATCAGTCTAGTATTCTTGGGCTTCCCTGGTTGCTCAACTGGTAAAGAACCTCCCTGCAATGTGGGAGACATGGGTTTGATCCTTGGGTTGGGAAGATTCTCTGGAGAAGGGAAAGGCTACCCACTCTGGTATTCTGGCCTGGAGAATCCCATGGACTAGTCCATGGGGTTGCAAAGAGTTGGACACGACTGAGTAACTTTCACTTTCACTTCACTATTGATATAGGGAGACTATGCAAATACACTATCACAAAAAGATTAAATAAAAAGACACATCACAACCCCATCAGATCATCCAATCAAACTGTAATAAAACTCAAATAACAAAAGAAAACTTCTCAAGATACAATATAAATTCTGTAACTCAGATAAAATGGAATGAGAAGAATAGAATTAAGCAATAATGAGAAGCAGCAGAATAAGGAGCAAAGTGAGATTAAAAAAAAAACAGCAAATAAAATAAGTACAACAGCAAACTCCATTATGGATCTGACAAATTAGAAACACAAAAATACAGTAAGGAACTAAAATGAAATCATCTGCATTGAGGAGAGATCATCACAGTGAAAGGAGAAGGAATAAAAAACAAAAACTTATCAAAGCATGAGTAGAGACAGCTTACAAATATGAAGGACAAAGAAAATAAAATATAAAGTTAATTGATATACCTGAAGTACAGAAGTCAACAAATAAACCTGAAAAAACAAGCACAATTCTGAAGAAAATTTCCCTGTGTAATGGCTTCTTTCAAGGTTCTCTAAGTATGTTCACTGTTGGAAGACAATGGAACTTCTAAAGATTTCTAAAGGAGACCTGTGATCAAATAATATTATCCATATTCAGCTAAGCATTTATTTTGGAACTAAGGCAATAAGAAATCATTTCAAATATGGAAGAACTCAGGGGATATAAACCCCTCAAATTATTCTACAATAAATGAATAAGCTGAAATTCAACTCATCATGAGACAAATCCAAATAAAGAACTCAGAAATAAAAAAGTAGTAGAATGACTGGTCAGATCATTGAATCCACTTAAATTTGGCTCACATTTAACTGGGTGAATTATGAGTAGAGAACAGAAAAAAAAATTCTTACAAATTTTGACATAGAAAAATAATATAATAAAATAATATAAAAATAAAACAAATATATAATTATAATAATATAACAATAATATCTGTGCTTATCCTCATACTTTTTTTTCTTAACAAACTGTAATCAATACTGTTTTAAAAGAAACATACAAAAATAAACACAACATACTGACAAGAGGTTAACCAAAGAGGTTATAGAGATCTTTAGAAACTAGTATTAAAGAAGCATTAATCAGCCAGTTCTTCAGTTTGCTTTCTTGTATTGAAGTCTTATTGATTAAAATATCTTTCTCTACCAAATAATAATGAACACTTGTTGAATATATGCTCTCAGTATTTTGCATCTAATAATTAATTTAATCCTTATAACAACCCTATGAAAAAGCTTTTACCTTACCCTCTGATTTTATTTGTGAGAAAACTAAGACAGAAAGAGTATTTAACTTGCTTCACTTGAGAATTTTGAGGATTTGTACAAAAGCTAAGTCAGGGCTCTTTATATAATGATAGATGGATCCTAAGATTATACTGTTTCTCTACCAAACTATTTTTTGGTAATAGCAACCCACTCCAGTATTCTTGCCTGGGAAATACCACGGGCAGAGGAGCCTGGCAGGCTACAGTCCATGGGTTCGTAGAATAACTGGACATGACTTAGTGACTAAACAACAATAGAATGAGAGATATCCAGAATGACATTTTCTAAGTTGTTGATTATTTCTGGGTGGTGGCATATCCTTCTTTAAAAAATTTTTCTGAATCGCTTGCATTTATTCTTTTTGCCATGAAAATATATTGATTTTATAAGGTGCCAATACAGCTATTATTTTTAGAAAAATGATATGGTTATTTTCTTCCTATTGTGTATAGTAAGTGAACATACTGAAAGACCTAATTTATGACAAACTCCGATCTTGACCTTTTGGCCTGACTTTGTTTTTTTCAGAGCATTTTATTAAAATACATATGTAGCAATTACTTGAATACAAAATATGTCTGATTTTAAAATTGAGATATAGTGTAGATGCAATAGGCTTTCCTGGTGTCTCTAATTGGGTAAAGAATCTGCCTGCAACGCAGGAGACCTGGGCTTGATTCCTGGGTTGGGACGATCCCTTGAAGAGAGAATGGCTACCCACTCCAGTATTCTTGCCTGGAGGATTTCATAGACAGAAGAGTCTGGTGGACTACAATGCAAAGAGTCAGACAATGATTGAATGAATTTCACATGGGTACCGAAAATGGACAAATCTTACATGTATGTCTTCATCACAAACCATGAAATTTCTTATTGCATGGATAATCTGTACAGATTTCCCTGTTCTTGTGAAGGAATGATGGAACCATCCTTTTGAGATCTCTCTGGGACCAAGATAGAAGGAAACTCCAAAATTAACATGTTTACAGTCCAGACTTATATAGGGAATTAAAAGGAGTTTAATAGTCACCAAAGTATTTGGGTTGGAACTGTGTAAGGTTTAAAAAATGAAAATGAGGCAATTATTTCAGAACTACAGAGTAATTGCATTTGTGCTTTACAACCGAAGATAAATGAGGCTGTTTCTATCATTCTAGTCTGGTTGACCTATATATAGTGGGTTATGGAATTAGAACTATTGTGTTAAGTGACATATAGATATATGTATATGATTGTATTTTATCACCGATCTCTCAGTTAAATAATTAGAAATACTAGGAGATGTATGCAAACATGTGTCAAGGAATTTGTGTTTATTATAGGGATTTGACCTTACACAGTTTTGAGAGCTGGTTAAGCAATTTCTTTCTGCCATTTCATTCTATCCATGGTGATTCTCAAAGCAAGAATGCTGAAGTGGCTTGCCATTCCATTTCCCAGTGGACCACGTTTTGTCAGAACTCTCCACCATGACCCATCCATCTTGAATGGCATTACATGGCATGGCTCATAGTTTCATTGAGTTAGACAAGGCTGTGATCCATGTGATCAGTTTGGTTAGTTTTCTGTGATTGTGGTTTTCATTCTGTCTGCCCTCTGAGGGATGATGATAAGAGGTTGTTGAATTGGACATGGAACAATGGACTGGTTCAAAATTGGGAACAGAGTATGTCAAGGCTGTATATTGTCACTCTGCTTATTTAACTTATATTCAGAGTATGTCATGCAAAATTTCAGGTTGGATGAAACACAAGCTAGAATCAAGATTCCCGGGAGAAATATCAATAACCTCAGATATGCAGATGACACCACCCTTATGGCAGAAAGAGAAGAGGAACTAAAGAGCCTCTTGATGAAAGTGAAAGAAAAGTTAAAAATCTGGTTTAAAACTCAGCATTCAAAAAATGAAGATCATAGCATCGAGTCCCGCATGGCAAATAGATGGGAAAACATTGGAAACAGTGATAAACTTTATTTTCTTGGGCTCCAAAATCCCTGCAGATGGTGACTGCAGCCATGAAATTAAAAGATGCTTGCTCCTTGGAAGAAAAGCTGTGATGTACCTAGGCAACAGAAAAGCAGAGACATCACTTTGCTGAAAAACGACTTTAAAGTCAAAGCTAGGGTTTTTCTAATAGTCATGTACAGATGTGAGAGTTGGACCATAAAGAAGGCTGAGTGCTGAAGAACTGATGCTTTTGGACTGTGGTATTGGAGAATACTCTTGAGAGTCCCTTGAACTGCAAGAAGATCAAACCAGTCAATTCTAAAGGAAATCAATCCTGAATATTCATTGGAAAGACAGATGCTGAAGCTGAAGCTCCAATACCTTGGTCACCTGATGCTAAGAGCCAAGTCATTGGAAAAGACCTTGATGCTGGGAAATATTGAAGACAAGAGGAAAAGGGGATGACAGAGGAAGAAATAGTTCTTGGATGACATCACTGTCTCAGTGGGCATAAATTGAGCAATCTCCAGGAGATGGTGAAGAGCAGGGAAGCCTGATGTGCTGCAGTCTGTGGGCTTTCAGAGTTGGACATGACTGGGCCACTGAACAAGCAGTTTCTTTAAGGTCTTTTTCTTTAAGGTCCTTGTCTGATCTGGAGCTTAAAGTTCACAAAGCAGGTAGATCTGAGTGAAGATGGGCATGAAGTGGAGATATCAAGAGTGAGCAAAACCTGCAAGGATGAGCTGGAATCCATGAGGATGGACTGAAACACATCAGTTCTTATTGTCTCTGACTTTGGTGGTAGTATAGGCCCTGTAGAAGCTGAGGCCCTTTGTCAAGAAGCTAATCACATACCCCTGACCCAGGAGTTGGAGAAGCTAAGGGAGGGTCCAGGTGGAAGTCGAGTACCTGCGGCTTAGCTGATGCCTCAGAGCAAGGTGAGTTAACCCCTTGATAGTAAAGTGGATAAATTACAAAAGGACTACTCTTTACTGGTGCCATCAAGATCTCCCACAAGAATCTCCGAGACTCGCCTTAACAGAAACATACAGGACAGAGTTCTAGGAAATGTAGTTCAGCTTAGCCAAGTTGACATGGATTGAAAACTGTACAAAACTATCATATGAATTGAATTGCTCTCTATGACAGGCAGAAAAACTCCACTTAAAGAGTTAATTTTTTAAAAATCACCTCCTAAGACATTAAGTTCATTCAAAGATCCTGCTTTCTGTTTTTCAAATAAATGATGGAAGCTGTATTTTTATTGCACAATTATTTTGTGTTACTAGAATTTGAGCTCCCCTAGAAAGTGTCTGTATCATGTAAAAAATTACCATATGAATGAAATCATGCTTGTATTGCTCTCCTACATTGGTTAATATCATGTATACTAAATGTAGACTTGTGCTTGACTTTCTAATATCTGAGAGGTGTAAAGATACTGATATGTAATCTTTGAAATGTGTGGAAATTGTGTCTAGATATTATGATACAAAGATGAAAGGAAAAGTAAGATGGATGCTAGTTCTGTTTTTTTTTTCTTTTTTCCTTGGTAAATTTAGGTTTGAGGGAAAAGGGCTCATAGTAGTCCTTTCATTTGCCCTTATTTCTTTTCATTCATATACTATTTAAATTAACCCTTGGGGATTCACTTTCATCCATATGTCGACATATAAGGGAAACAGAATGCTACCATTTATTGCATAGTTTCTTCTTAATTTTATTATTTACACAACAGATAACACAGCAGCATCTCTTTGTATCCTTCCTGCTGACTCCCTACATCATTCTTTCAGGTTTCTCTCTTTACGCCAATCTTGCTCCAACTGAACTTCATCTGTTCTGAATAATTTCAACCTTTACTTATGAAAAGCTTTGGTAAAACTTGTTTGCTTTTCTATATGAGAAAATGACTGTGATGACCTGAAAAGTCTAGAAGTGTTGGTTTATGAAGTGCCTATTTCAGAGAGCAGGTGTCTGTCTCAGTGGTGCAGTCAGTCATCTTAAAACACATTTAAAAAGCAGAGATTAATATAAAAGGATGACAATGCATAGTCAATTAAATTTAAGCATAGGAGAGCCTTCCTGAAATTAGAATCTTATTTGTGTGGTAAAGAAGAGCCAAGTAGTCATCTAAAAATAGATTGTCAGCACTGAATGAATCCACATCCCCACTTCTTGCTGAGCACTTTGTAAGCTATGTTAACCCATTCCAGACAAGAGAATTTTATTGCATTTGCATAATGAGTTTAGCCTATTCCACAAAGAATTTTAGGTGATCTGCAAAAATACAAAAAAGGTATAAACGATATAATCAGTATAGAGGAAATGAGCACTATCAAAATAGCAGAGCAATAAATGGAAAATCAGATTAACGGATAGAAAGGCACATGCAAATTTCCATAGTACTGCTTTAAGTGTATCCTGGAAAAAGCCAGTGTGATCAGTTGTACACTTCATATGGCCCATATAGGAAGATATCCAGCTGACAACTATCCAGACTGAAGATATTCAGTCTCTCAGTGCTGAGACCACAGGTGGACAGGGCACATGTATGACCTTGTAATTCCAAGATTTGAGGGGTTTCATTCCTTGTTTAGTTACTCCAGGAGACTCACTGAAGTAAGGGGCTGTAGTACTCCAACTGGTACTTTGCACTCAGTGAACTCTGAGACATTCACAGGGTGATAGACAGGGGATGGAGCAGATCCTAAATTCAAGTGGAATTATGGATATATTTTTGATTAAAATTTTGATTTTGGAATTTTATATTTGATCCAAGTTACTGGGTTATTGCTGGCTGAGGAAAGATAAGAGGCATAATTGAATGGAAAATAAGTCACCTGTTCTCTTAGCAAGTCAAACAAAACTTCATCCTTCAAGTGAAGAGGCCATGTTGGGGCATAACTTCCTTGCCATACGGCAGTGTAATCCAGTATTCTCTCTTCCTATGTGCAGAGAAACATATTGTCTTTTGAGGGCTGGCATAGCCAGGGGCAAGGAAGTATCCTCTTTCCCTATAAGGACAATTTCCAGAAGTTGCACATGGCGCTTTCCAAAAGTTACATATTGCTACTTACGTCCCACTGGCATAATCTTAACAAAATAATCATATCCAACTGCAAGGAAGGCCGAGAAAGATAATCATGATTCAAGGTGGTCATATGCCCTGTTGAAAATATGAGGTCTTTGTCTAAGGGCTTCCCCTAGTGGTTCAGATGGTTAAGAATCTGCCTGCCAGGAAGACCCCCTGGAGAAGGAAATGGCAGCCCACTCAAGTACTCTTGCCTGAAGAATTCCATTGACAGAGGAGCCTGGCAAGCTATAGTCTATGGGGTCACAAAGAGTCAGACATGACTAACTTAACACTTTCACTTTTCACTTTCTTGTCTAAGGAAAAAGAGATAATGTGCATTTGGAAACTGTTGTCTAGTTGCCTCTGTCATAAGGGATAAAGTCCAGAGTTTGGTTTTAAGTTTGAAATTCCAATTATATAAGAGAGAGGTAATTGGATATTCAATGAAGGAAAACAGAGGCTGTGGATTTGTGAGCCATATATGTGTTATTTACAATCACACAATTGAATGAGATTAGGGAGTGAATTTATAAACAGAAGAGAAGAGGAGCCAAGCTTCTGAGACATGGGCCTCTCTAATAGTTAGCAGTTGATGAGAGAATTTACACCATGGAATTTAAGAGGAGCGGTAAGTGTGGTTTATGAGGAAAACTGGGAAGTGGTATCACGGGAGTCAAAGGAAGAAAGTGTTTCAAGAAGGAGAAAGTGTTCCACAGTGTCAGTTGCCATTTAGAGATTTGATATAGTGAGAACGGAGAGCTGATAATTGGCTTTAACAAGATGAAGATCATGGTGATGAAGAAAAGAGTGGTTTTAATGAAAGAGAAAGGACAAATGCCTGACTATAGTGAATTAAGAAGTGAGGAAGAGGATGTAACAGGTACTGGAAACATAGATTAAATGTGGTGGTGAAAATATCTGCAGAGAAAGAATTAGGGAGGAGAGTGTTGAACGATCAAAGAGCATGGAAAAGATGTAAAATAGTCTTGAAGAGTGAAAAACTGATTTCATGAGTGATACATAGAGGCCGGCTGGCAGAATTGGACAAAAATGAGATATGTACAATTAATTCCGGTATGTTTTTCTCCAGTCATGTTCAACTTGTTGGATAAATAAGTGGAGTTGGGTCAAGTTGGACTTGGCCAGAATTAGGATTTTTCTAAGCAAAGAAGGAAAGGAATAAAGTGGTGGAGGAATTTTACAGAGGAGTGAACTATAGTGATGTTTCAGTACATCTAAACTGGGTAAGAAGGAAAAGGAGAGGAAATAAGACAAATTACTGACATTGAAAAGTAGAAGGCATAATAAGGGCCTGTTTAGAATGTGGCTCAGCTGGTAAAGAATCCACCTACGATGCAGGAGATCTGGGTTGGGAAGATACCCTGGAGAAAGGAAAGGCTATCCACTCTAGTATTTTGGCCTGGAGAATTCCATGGACTGTATAGCCATGGGGTCGCAAAGATTTGGACATGGCTGAGCAGCTTTCACTTCACTTAGAACATCCATACCACAATCCTCAGAACCTTTTGAAATGTTATGTTATGCGGCAAAAGGGACCTTGCAGATGTAATTATGATCACAGACTTTGAGGTGGAGAGGTTTTCCTAGGTTATCTGGATGACTCCAATCCTACCACATAAACGCTTAAAAGTTTAGAAGCAGAGGGGAGATGAAGTGGAGGGAAAGTAAAAAAGATATGAAGAATGAGAAGGACTTGGCCATCTGTTGCTGGTTTTAAAGATAGAGAGTGGGCCATAAGCCAAGGGGTGTGAGTTGCCTCCAGAAACTGAGAATAAGCCATGCTAATATCTAGCAAGGAAAAGGGATCTCAGTTTTAGGATTGCATGGAACAGAATTCTACCTGCAACCTGAATGAGCTTGGCGGTGGAATCATCCCAAGAGCCTGCAGTAAGAAAGGCAGTCCCACCAAAAGCCTCGCTTTGGGTCTTATGTGACACTAACAGAGAACCAGTTGAGCCACACTGTACTCAGATTTCTGACCTACAGGAATTGAGATAATGAATAGGTGTTATTGTCAACCACTATATCTGTGGTAATCTGTTATAGCAGCATTAGGATACAGATGAGGATTGTCAATTGATTGGAGGTATCAGTGGGGAGACAGATGGAGGTAAGGGTTCTACAGTAGTAAATTAGAAAGATACAAGATTTTGGTCTGAAAGTGGGATACTAGAAATTAATATTTTGCTTGTGGTGTGCTTACTGATGACATATATTGGCAGAGATAGGGTTGGATATTAAACTGTTGGAGGTGGAGTTGCCAAGGTAGTCTTAGATGGATGGTGACAAGCAGAATAAGGGTATAATCTGGCACCCCTCTCCAGTACTCTTGCCTTGAAAATCCCATGGGCGGAGGAGCCTAGTAGGCTGCAGTCCATGGGGTCGCAAAGAGTTGGACACAACTACACTTTTACTTTCATTTTTCAATTTTCATGCATTGGAGAAGACAATGGCAACCCACTCCAGTGTTCTGCCTGGAGAATCCCAGGGACAGGGGAGCCTGGTGGGCTGCCATCTATGGGGTCACACAGAGACGGACATGACTGAAGTGACTTAGCAGCAGCAGCTAGACACTAAAGTTAAAAAATAAAAAATAAAAAGGAGACTAGTTGACCAGAGGTCATTATAGGAATGCAACAAGGAATACTAGTGGTGAGAGGGCTGATGGAATGTCCTTGAAGCAAGTTAGAGCTTTGAAAGAAAAATAAAGATGTCAATTATTGGAAGAAAGAAGAATAAGGGAGACATTTCTGAGTGCTATAGTGTACAGATAGAAAAAAAAAAAAAAGGCCCTGAATTCTATTTACTGAAGGACAAATAGAGTTTTCATGGATAACCAGTTTTCAATTACAAGAAGGTTAAGAGAAATTTAGGGAAGAGTTTGAGAATGCAATGTAGCAAGGTGGTAGAGTTTGAAAGATAGGAAAAGGACAGAAACTGGGTCAGTGTGGAAAGTGTATAGATATTTTTGCAAGTGAAGAATGAGCCAGAAGGCTTGGACTTCTTGTCTTGCAGTGACTACAACAAACTAGGAAGTAAGGCTTCAGTTCAATTCAGTCACTTAGTTGTGTCCGACTCTTTGCAACCCCATGAATTGCAGCACGCCAGGCCTCCCTCTCAATCACCATCTCCCAGAGTTCACTCAAACTCATGTCCATCGAGTCCGTGATGCATCCAGCTATCTCATCCCGTCATCCCCTTCTCCTCCTGCCCCCAATCCCTCCCAGCATCAGAGTCTTGTCCAATGAGTCAACTCTTCTCATGAGGTGGCCAGAGTACTGGAGTTTCAGCTTTAGCATCATTCCTTCTAGAGAACACCCAGGGCTGATCTTTAGAATGGACTAGTTGGATCTCCTTTCAGTCCAAGGGACTCTCAAAAGTCTTTGCCAACACCACAGATCAATGAAGTACAAACTTTGATGGTCCTTTTGAGGAAGTTGAACAATCATTCTAATGTAATCTTTTTCTTACAAGAGGTCTTTAGGCAGTATATTGCTGAGTGAGGCAGCAGTACAGCAGGGGGAATGCCCTGTCTTATCAAAGCATATATGACTTTGGAGGTCCTATTTACAGATGGCAGCAGGCAGTTACATTGTTGTTCTAGAGACCTTGGGAAGTCAATACTTCCGGGAACCCTCTACCAAGGGTTGGCATGAAAGTATTAGTTACTCAGTCAGGTCCAACTTTTTTGCAACCTAATGGACTGTAGTCCACCAGGATCCTCTGTCCATGAAATTTTTCAGGCAAGAATGCTGGAGTGGGTTGCCATTCCCTTTTCCAGGTGATCCTTCCTGGCCAGGATTCGAACCAGAGTCTTCCGCATTGTAGCCAGGTTCTTTACCGTTTGAGCCACCAGGAAAGCCTACAGGTTGGCAGGAAAGTGAAGTGAAAGTCAGTCAGTTGTGTTCGACTGTTCACAACACCATGGACTATACAGTCCATGGAATTCTCCAAGCCAGAATACTGGAGTGGGTAGCCTTTCCCTTCTCCAGGGAATCTTCCCAACCCAGGGATCGAGCCCAGGTTTCCTGCAATGCAGGCGGATTCTTTACCCCCTGAGCCACAAGGGAAGCATAGTGCATAGAAATTAGACTTGTTTATACTCCTTTGACTTTCTGACTAGTCAAAAATGAAAACCCTATCCGTAATTTTATACACAATGAAAAAAGTGCCTTAAAATTTGCATATCTATTTTCAAAATCTGTTCAAAATCTGTTGTGTGTTTCTACATTGCTTCCAAATTGGAAAAGGAGTACATCAAGGCTGTATATTGTCACCCTGCTTATTTAACTTATATGCAGAGTACATCATGAGAAACGCTGGGCTGGAAGAAGCACAAGCTGGAATCAAGATTGCCAGGAGAAATATCAATAACCTCAGATATGCAGATGACACCACCCTTATGGCAGAAAGTGAAGAACTAAAAAACCTCTTGATGAAAGTGAAAGTGGAGAGTGAAAAAGTTGGCTTAAAACTCAACATTCAGAAAATGAAGCTCATAACTTATATGCAGAGTACATCATGAGAAACGCTGGGCTAGATGAAGCACAAGCTGGAATCAAGATTGCCAGGAGAAATATCAATAACCTCAGATATGCAGATGACACCACCCTTATGGCAGAAAATGAAGAACAACTAAAGAGTCTCTTGATGAAAGTGAAAGAGGAGAGTGAAAAAGTCTCTTGATGAAAGTGAAAGAGGAGAGTGAAAAAGTTGGCTTAAAGCTCAACACGAAGAAATCTAAGATCATGGTATCTGGTCCCATCACTTCATGGCAAATAGATAGGGAAACAGTGGCTGACTTTATTTTGGGGGGCTCCAAAATCACTGCAGATGGTGACTACAGCCATGAAATTAAAAGATGCTTACTCCTCGGAAGGAAAGTTATGACCAACCTAGACAGCATATTAAAAAGCAGAGACTTTGCCAAGAAAGATCCATCTAGTCAAGGCTATGGTTTTTCCAGTAGTCATGTATGGATGTGAGAATTGGATTGTAAAGAAAGCTGAGCACTGAAGAATTGATGCTTTTGAATTGTGGTGTTGGAGAAAACTCTTGAGAATCCCTTGGACTACAAGGAGATCCAACCAGTCCATCCTAAAATAGATCAGTCCTGGGTGTTCACTGAAAGGACTGATGTTGAAGCTGAAGCTCCAATACTTTGGCCACCTGATGTGAAGAGCTGACTCACTTGAAAAAACCCTGATGCTGGGAAAGATTGAAGGCAGGAGGCGAAGGGGACAACAGATGATGAGATAGTTGGATGGCATCACCGACTCAATGGACATGAGTTTGGGTAAACTCTGGGAGCTGGTGATGGACAGTGAGGCCTGGCATGCTGCAGTCCACGGGGTTGCGAAGAGTCGGACAGGACTGAGCGGCTGAACTGGACCGAACTGAGTGAACGGGGGCCGCTCTCCAGTTGCGGTGCACAGGCTTCTCATTGCAGTGGCTCCTCTCGTTGTGGAGCACGGGTTCTACGACACATGGGCTCCCGCATTTGCAGCATGTGGGCTCAGTAGTTGTGCACACAGGCTTAGTTGCTTCGAGGCATGTGGAATCTTCCCAGACCAGGCATGGAACCCTCGTCCCCTGCATCGGCAGGCATATTCTTAATCAGCAGGGAAGTCCCAGGGAGGTGAGGTTTTCACACTGCACTTGAATCAGCCGAGGTCCTCCAGAGAAACAGAGCCAACAGAACCAATAAAAATATATGTACAATTTATTTATTTTAAGGAATTAGTTCATGTGGTTGTAAGGGCTGGCAAGTCTAAAATCTGTAGGGCCAGCCAGCAGACTGGAAATTCAGAAAGGGCTGATGTAATCTGAATTCCTTCCACTCTGAGAAGCCTTAAGGCTTTCACCTGGTGAGATGAGAGGCCCACCCACATTATTGAGGGTAATCTCCTTTACTTAGTCAAAAGAGTGTATGTCGGTCACATCTACAAAATACTTTCACAAGAACCTCTAGACCAGTGTTTGACCAAATAACTGGGCACCCTAGCCATTAGTAAAACTGCAACAGGGCATTTAATCACTCTGACCAGCTTCATCGCTAATTCGTTCCTCAGATGCATTCACACTATTTTCTCCACCTACTGTGTTCTTTTTGTCAGTGTTTATATTTCTCATTCAATACTGCAAAGGAGTTCCCTGGCCACCTAGTGGTTGGGATTCTGGGCTTTCACTACTGTGCCCTGCGTTCAGTCCCTGGTTGGGGAACTAAGATCCTGCAAGCTGAGTGGCCAAAAAACAAAGGTTCTGTTTGATTCACTTTATTTCTTTTTTTTTTCTTTTTGGCTTGCCAGATTTTAGTTAGGGCATGCGAGATATAGTTCTCTGACCAGGGATGGAACCCAGGCCCCCCGCATTGGAAATGTGGAGTCTTAGCCACAGGAGCACCAGGGAAATCTTACCACCCTACTCCAGCGGCAGCCTGTGTTTCTACTCTGTGGTATTCAGCTGGTACACGAGTCAGCCTGGAGGGTTCAGGACAGTGGTGGTGGTGGCTGGGAAAGTGCTGAGTCCCAACCGCTGGACCACCAGGGAATTCCCTCAGCTGGGATTCTTGACTCAGGTGTGAGCATGATGTCTCAGTGGTGTCAACACCGACTCCTTACATGACAGCTCAGGGCTGAGTGTTCCCAGAAGGGGAATATGAAAGCTGTTTTTTTCCTTAAGTCCTGGGCCAGGAAATGGCACGATGTCATCCTATTGATCAACGAATCTCAAACCTGCCCATGTTCAAGGGAAAGAGAACTGGACTCCACTTCTCCGTAGGAGGAGTATCAAAGAGACCATTCTTCAGTGACCTGGTGCACAGTGGTGTTACATATATATGGAACAAATGACTCTGAATGTGCAACCGAGGCCTGGAGCTAACTAGATCTGTGTGCACCTCCTACCTCCCCTCCCTGGGTAAAGAAAGGGATTGCTATATCAAAAGCCATCAGTTGTTGTTTTTTTTAAATAAACTTTTTATTTTGTACTGGAGTATCGCTGATTAACAATGCTGTGATAGTTTCAGGTAAACAGTGAAGGGACTCAGTCACACATATACATGTATCCATTCTCCCCCAAACTCCCCTCCCATCCAGGCTGCCATATAACATTGAGCAGAGTTCCCTGTGATATACAGTAGGTCCTTGTTGGTCATCCATTTGAAATATAGCATTGTGTACATGTCCATCCCAAACTCCCTATCTCTTCCCTCCATTCTCCACACCCCTCTCAACCTGCAACCTCAACCATAGGTTCCTTCTTTAAGTCTGTGAGTCTGTTTTGTAAATAAAAGGCACATTTTTTTTTATTCAGTTGAAAGACACTGCCAAACAGCTCTCCAGAAAGGTACCTTTGGCAAATTTTTAACATTATCGTTAGGCTTTGGTTCATCCACTCAAATACAACGCATGCATTTTTTGCCCAGGCAACTCCACATTCAGAGAACAGACCTAACAGCTACAATACTAAAATAGCCTCCAGGGGGCAGGAGAGAAGGAGCAAATGCAGGTTACAGCTCGGCCTGGGCTGGGAACTGGAATGTCCGGACAGAACCAGGCAGCTCTAGGTTTGCACAAGCTTGACCTACAAAGGACAACCTGACTTCCTCCTTCGGCTTTGATGCTAACGCAGAAAACATAAGTTCAGACGGTAGAAGAGGAAGCTGTCCCTCTGACCTGCGACGACAGGTAAAAAGTAGAGGTTCCTAGGTAATCAGGAAGCCACTCCCACGTAGGGCTTTGTTTAAGAAAATACCTACCTACCCTGTGGTACACACCTACCTTGAAGACCAATGGGGCTGGGAGGCTAAAAGCCTTTGTGTCAGGCACTATTCCAAGCACATTTTGTGCATTCTCTCATTTAATCCTGGCGGTAATCCTCAGGGATAGGCACTAAGCTTACTTCCAGTTTTCAGATGAGCAAACAGGCACAGAGAGTTGAAGCCATTTGTCCAAGGTCACACAGGGAGTGGAGGGTTGGGGGAGCCAGGATGCCCACCCAAGAATATCTCAGTCTGAAGTTCAGGTTCCTAAATACTACCCTTTGTGAGATTTTTTTCATTAGTGTGATCAAACTTTACTGCTGGAAGGGCTGAGACAATCTCTAAACTCTTCACACTTATGGCCCTATGCCTAGCAACAAGCCTGATGCAAGGTGGGCTTCAAAAAAATATTCATGAATAAATAAATAAATGAGCATGGCTCACTGATCTGAATATTATTCACAGATTCAGACCATCAACCTTGCTCACTTTTCTCTCCATAAAAAAATATAGGAGTAACTTAAACACATTGAAAATCACCCTTTTTATGGACATTTTTTGCAAAATTTGACAAACATAGTCAGTTGTGTAACCATCACCCCAGACAAGATATAGAATGATTCCATCATCCTGCCAAATTTCCCTGTGCTTCTTAGTAGTAAACCCTACACACACACACACACACACACACACACACACACACAACCTCACTCCCAGCCCCTGTCAACCACTGGTCTGTTTTTTGTTCCTACAGTTTTGCTTTCCTAAGAATGTCACATTAAGGGAGTCACACAGCCTGTAGTCCCTTGTGTTTGAATGTATTAAATGTTCATTCCTCTTGATTCCTGAGTAATATTTCATTGTATGAATGTTCCACAATTTGTTTATACAATCTACAGTTAAGGAGCATTTGGGTCATTTCTGGGTTTCAGCTATTCCCAGTGAAATTTCCATAAACATTCCTATGCAGGGTTTTGTGTGAACATAGTTTCTCATTCCTCTAGGATCAATATCTAGGAGAGGAATTGCAGGGTCATATGGCAAATGTGTAGTTAATTATATGAGAAGCTGCTAGATTGTCTTCCTAAGTGGCTGCATTATTTTGTATTTCCACCAGCAATGTACAAATGCTCCAGTTGTTCTAAATCCTCATTAGCACTCAAAATTGTCAAATTTGAAAAATGTTAGCTATTTTAATAGGTGTGTGAAATTACAGTATCTCATTCTGGTTTTAATTTGCATTTCCCTAATGACTAATGATGTTGAGCATCTTTTCGTGTGCTTATTTGCCATCTGTATATCTTCTTTGGTGAAGTGTGTCTGTTAAAATCTTTTGCCCATTTTTTTTAAAGGATTATTTTCTTACGATTGACTTTTTAGAGTCCTTTATATATTTAGGACACAAATGCTTTGTCATAAATATGCTTTGCAAATATTTTCTCCCAGACTGTGGTTTGCCTTTTCAGTCATTCTTTGAACAAGGTCTTTTGATGAGTGTTCTGAATTTTGATGAAATCTAACCCATTGATTGTTTTCTTTTATGGATCATGAATTAGGTAATACATCTAAGAACTCTTTGACTAACCCAAAGTCACAAAAAAATTTCTATTTTCTCTTAGAAGTTTCATACAACCATAGAATACGACTTCTGTATCAAATGAGATAACGTAAGCAAAGCCCTTAGCTCAGGCCTGCTGCAGAGTTAACATAAGAATCAATAAACAGAGTCTAAGATGGATATTTGTGTATGAAATGTTTATAAGAGGTGCCCTCACACCCACCACACTTCCTCTGCACAGATCTGGTGTCCTGTCATTACAGAATTCAAGATGTTCTGTCATCACCGGGACAACAAAGGCCCCTACAGATAGATACCCTTATCCAACCACCTCCTGGAATCAGTGGGGACACGGAGGCCCTGGGGACTACGGGTCATCCTAAGAGCCAGACTCGGAAGCCATCATCCCCACTGCGGTGAGCAGGCTTCCATCCAGGCTCTGTTTCCATGCCACCTGGAGCTGTAGGCCAAGCAGTGACGGGGTGATGGGGACTAGGGTCTGTTTACTGAGCACCTACTGTCACAACAGACTGTGGAAAATTCTTAAAGAGATGGGAATACTAGACCACCTTACCTGACTCCCAAGAAATCTGTTATTTTGTATTTCCACCAGCAATGTACAAATGCTCCAGTTGTTCTAAATCCTCATTAGCACTCAAAATTGTCAAATTTGAAAAATGTTAGCTATTTTAATAGGTGTGTGAAATTACAGTATCTCATTCTGGTTTTAATTTGCATTTCCCTAATGACTAATGATGTTGAGCATCTTTTCGTGTGCTTATTTGCCATCTGTATATCTTCTTTGGTGAAGTGTGTCTGTTAAAATCTTTTGCCCATTTTTTTTAAAGGATTATTTTCTTACGATTGACTTTTTAGAGTCCTTTATATATTTAGGACACAAATGCTTTGTCATAAATATGCTTTGCAAATATTTTCTCCCAGACTGTGGTTTGCCTTTTCAGTCATTCTTTGAACAAGGTCTTTTGATGAGTGTTCTGAATTTTGATGAAATCTAACCCATTGATTGTTTTCTTTTATGGATCATGAATTAGGTAATACATCTAAGAACTCTTTGACTAACCCAAAGTCACAAAAAAATTTCTATTTTCTCTTAGAAGTTTCATACAACCATAGAATACGACTTCTGTATCAAATGAGATAACGTAAGCAAAGCCCTTAGCTCAGGGCCTGCTGCAGAGTTAACATAAGAATCAATAAACAGAGTCTAAGATGGATATTTGTGTATGAAATGTTTATAAGAGGTGCCCTCACACCCACCACACTTCCTCTGCACAGATCTGGTGTCCTGTCATTACAGAATTCAAGATGTTCTGTCATCACCGGGACAACAAAGGCCCCTACAGATAGATACCCTTATCCAACCACCTCCTGGAATCAGTGGGGACACGGAGGCCCTGGGGACTACGGGTCATCCTAAGAGCCAGACTCGGAAGCCATCATCCCCACTGCGGTGAGCAGGCTTCCATCCAGGCTCTGTTTCCATGCCACCTGGAGCTGTAGGCCAAGCAGTGACGGGGTGATGGGGACTAGGGTCTGTTTACTGAGCACCTACTGTCACAACAGACTGTGGAAAATTCTTAAAGAGATGGGAATACTAGACCACCTTACCTGACTCCCAAGAAATCTGTATGCAGGTCAAGAAGTAATAGTTAGAACCGGACGTGGAACAACGGACAGGTTCCAAATCGGGAAAGGAGTACATTAAGGCTGCATATTGTCACCCTGCTTATTTAACTTATATGCAGAGTACATCATGCGCAATGCCAGGCTGGATGAAACACAAGCTGGAATCACGATTTCCAGGAGAAATATCAATAACCTCAGATACACAGATGACACCACCCTTATGGGCAGAAAGCAAAGAACAACTAGAGTCTCTTGATGAAAGTGAAAGAGGAGAGTGAAAAAGTTGGCTTAAAGCTCAATATTCAGAAAACTAAGATCATGGCATCCAGTCCCATCACTTCATGACAAATAGATGGGGAAACAATGGAAACAGTGACAGACCTTATTTTCTTGGGCTTCAAAATCACTGCAGATGGTAACTGCAGCCATGAGGTTAAAAGATGCTTGCTCCTTGGAAAAAAAGCTATGACCAACCTAGACAGCATATTAAAAAGCAGAGACATTACTTTGCCAACAAAGGTCCATCTAGTCAAGGCTATGGTTTTTTCAGTGGTCATGTATGGATATGAGAGTTGGACTATAAAGAAAGCTGACCACTGAAGAACTGATGCTTTTGAATTATGGTGTTGGAGAAGACTCTTGAGAGTCCCTTGGACTGCAAGGAGATCCAACCAGTCCATCCTAAAGGAAATCAGTCCTGAATGTTCATTGGAAGGACTGATGCTGAAGCTGAAACTCCAATACTTTGGCCACCTGATGTGAAGAACTGACTCACTGATAAAGACTCTGATGCTGGGAAAGATTGAGGGCAGCATGAGAAGGGGACGACAGAGGATGAGATGGCTGGATGGCATCACCTATGCCATGGACAAGAGTTTGAGCAAGCTCCAGGAGTTGGTGATGGACAGGGAGGCCTGATGTGCTGCAGTCCATGGGGTTGCAAAGAGTCAGACAGGACTGAGTGACTGAACTGTGTGCCATCCCCTTGGTTACAGCAGTGAACAAAGTAGACAAAATCCACATACTAGCAGAGGAAGACAATTAACAAATAATAATAATTACTGGATGCATAGTATGATGGTGGGCTGGCGTTCCTGCACGCCCAGTTCTGTCCCACACTTTGCAACTCCGTGGGCTATAGACCGCCAGGCTCCTCCGTCCATGGAATTTTCCAGGAAAGAATACTGGCGCGAGTTGCCTTTCCTCCTCTAGAGGATTTTCCTGGCCCAGGGATTGAACCGTCATCTCCTAAAATGCCAGGGAGATAATTTACCACTGAGCTACCTGGGAAGCCTGCTGGTAGGGTGGGGATAGGCAGGACCTCTCCAAAAGAATTTATTGTCCTTCCGCCTTTGCTTCTGAGCCAAGTATCGCTGACCCCTCCAGGCTGAGAGTGGAGGACACGCAGGACGTGAGCAGTGAGCGTAAAAGCAAGGTGGAAGGCTGGGGAGGGGGCGGGGGAGCTGTGCTTCAGAAGGCTCTCGAGAGAAGGGTTATTCATTCGCGGTTCATTCATTCGAAAACTCTTCCTGCGGCACCTCCTGTCCTAAGCACCCCATAAGGAGGACAAGACTGGTCTCTCCTCGCTCATTATATTGGGGGCAAGACAGATCGCCAGGAAACTAGCAAACAAGTAAGGAAGGTGGTTTCATCCCAGAGCCGCGTACGCTCGGAGGGGCAGTGATGGACGCAGGGCGGCCCGGTCCTGGGGGGCAGCGACAAGTCCTGCATTTGCTGCGCACACACACACCCTCTCCTCGTCCCCCCGCCCCTCAGCTTAGCAAAGAGGTCACCACGCCGGCGACGAGCGCGCCCTCCGCCGGGACCGCAGAACCCGCGCCCCCGCGATCGAGGGCGCGCGAGGCCCGCCCCCTCGCCCGCCCGGCTCCCTCCGCGCACAGCGCCCCCTCGCGGGAGCCTCGACCACACGGGTGGCGCGAGCCGGGGAGGGGGCGGGGGCGCCGCGCACGCGCACGGGCCGGCGGCGCGCGCCGAACGGGGGGCACCGCGCGGGTGCAGCCACGATGGAAGGGGGTGCGTACGGAGCTGGCAAAGCCGGGGGCGCCTTCGACCCCTACAGCCTGGTCCGGCAGCCTCACACCATCCTGCGCGTCGTGTCCTGGGTAAGGACGGCCGGGAGGCCCGGCCGGACTCGGGGTAGGGAGCCGGGGTGGGGGGTGCGGGCAAGGGCCGAGCGCCCGGACGGACGCCAACTCCCCTCGGGGTACTGGGGGACCCGGGCGCGGCCGCTGGTGGGGAGCCGTCCGGCCGGGGTCCTGACGCCCGCCTCTCCTTCCTTCCCGAGCCCCCGGACGGGGGTGCCCAGCGCTCGCGGAGGCTTTCCTGCTCCCCCACCCCCGGCTTCCCGGTGACCCTACTACTTGCTCTCCCCCGCGTCGCGGTGACCTCCAGGCCGCGACCAGGCACCTCGCGGCTCGGGCTGCGTGCGGCCGCTTGGGCGGACTGGCGACCATGGGGACCAAACCCTGGTTTCAGGTGGCTTTTTTTTTTTTTGAGGGGGGGTGTGTGTCTGTGAATCACCAGGTGGCCTTGTTTTTGAGAAGGGGGGGTGAGTCAGGGCGTGGATCGTTTCGTGGGGGTGCACGCGCTCTTGCCATGGACGTTCAAGGAGGAGAGGGCAGGAAACCGGGCTTTTGTGGCTTAACCTGGACAGTGTGGAGCCGCGACGGGAGCCGGATTCCTGGCTTCCACTGGGAACTGCCTGTTCCGCAGCGTGACCTTGGGCTGGAAGCCACCCGAGAAAGGTTCACGGGAAACGAGTAGTTAAATTCCGAGGTAGGCAGCGTCACCTCCTCTGGCTTGCCTCAGTTTCCCTATTTGTGGCGAGATGGGAGGAGCCTCCTTGAGACCTCCTTGGGCTGAGGTACAAGCCCTGAATACACCTGGATGCCCCAGCAGTGGGGCGTGGGAGCCGGAGAAGGACCCCTGCCCACAGAGCAGGGCAGAGAGGCCCTATCTGGACCTCCAGCCTGGTGAGGGCAGAATAACCCCCATGCGGAGAGCTGAGTGGGGGGCCCTGTTCAAAGCTGGGGTCGGAGAGAGGATGGGACAGAACCAGCACACGGCGAAGGGTTCACCTGGCCTGGGAGGCACCCCCAGGGAAGGGAGGCCTGCCCCTCTCTGGAGAGGGGTATCTGGGGCTCCCTCAGGTTCCCCAGGCCCACTCACTAAAGGGTCTTGCCTCTGCAGGCCTGGGGCCCCTGCCTGTGGGCCTATGTCAGAAGTGCCCGGATTGGGGACACTGGGTAGGGCCCCTGCCAGCCACCCCAGGGGGTATACCTAAAGCCAGCTGAGGCCAAGGCATGCTCAAGCTCCCTCACTTCCTGGATTTTCAGGGCCATATTAGCGTGTGATGGGTGGGACCGTTGGGTGTTTATCTCTGGCCTCCCAGAGGAAAAGGGAGCTGTTTACCTTTGCTTTGTCTAAAAATGTTTAAACTTGCTTCTGGTGCCTCACGAAGCGTCGTGGCCACATTCACATGCCAGGTTTCTCAAGTGCACCCCAGATAGGGATCTCTCTGGGGGCAGGGAAGCCCGGTGATGGCCCACGGCCAGGCACCCCAGGGGTACACCAAGGATTGGAGGATTTGTGGTGCCAAGTTCATTCATCCGTGTCGTCTCCAGCTCCGCAGAGACCCTGGCAAATCCTTGGCAACAGTGCAGCTCTGGGGGACACCTGCCTGACCCAGGTGGGCCGGCTCTGTGCTCTGCTTCCCTCACCTGGCCTCTGGGCCGCTGGCCTGGGAGGGTGAAGTCACCGGCTCTGTGAGGGGCGTGGGTGTTTTGTCTGCCTGGGTCACTTCTGCTGGTGATGGCTTCATTTAGCGAAGCTTTATTGAGTCGGCTAGGCCCGGAGGGAAGGTGGCATGACTCAGACACATCCCTTTAGTGCCAGGGAGCCTTCAGTCCTGCCGGGGAGTGAGCCAGGCACCTCCAGGCAGGAGGCTGGGAGTGCTTGGGGAAGAATCAGAGAAACTTCCTGGAGAAGGTGATGTCAAATTGGACCTGGAAGCATGAGGAGGGTTGACAGGCGTGCACATCCAAGCACAGGGAGGACCTTCCAAGGAGAAGAGAGAAAAAGTCACTACGCACCTACTGTGTGCAGGACTGCCCTCACGATTGCTCACCTGTTTCCCCGGAAATGCAGTTGAGGCATCCGAGGTTCAGAGAGGCCCAGGGTTACTAAGCATCACAGTGGCAAATGAAGAGGATTTGAACCCAACTCTTCCTGTCTCCAAATCACAGTGCTTTCCCTGGATCAGGAAGCATTTGGAATCCTGGGATCTCAAATTGGGGAAGGATAAGGGTCATCTGGGCCCACCCCCCCATCCAATACCCCAAAGGCCCCCACAGCCTCCCAGCCTTGCTCACTACCTTTGCGTGAGCAGAGGCGTCTGATACAGGCTGATTGACACTTTTAAAAATGTGCATAGGTTTTTTCCTGATCATTAGAAGTAATACCTGCCAATAAACAGAGAACACAAGTCACTTGTGATGATTGTACAATGATATATACATACTTAGCACCACTGATCTGTACATTTAAAAATGGTTAAGGTGGTAAATTTCACGTCATGTGTGTGTGTGCCCAGTGGTGCCCGACTCCTCGTGGCCCCGTGGACTGCAGCCCAGCATGGCTTCTCTGTCCGAAGAGTTTTCCAGGCAAGGTTATCGGAGTTGCCATTTTCTATTCCAATGTTGTATGTATCTTACCACAAAAAAAGGAAGAAAAAGCCCATGTGATCCCACCTCATAAGAAGGGCCTCTGTCTCCTTCCAGTCTTTCTCAAAAACATGTGGTGTCCTGAGACATTTTAACATGCTGGGGTCGTGTCGTGGACGCATGTGCCGACCTGTCCTTTGCCCTCGTGTTCCTTCTGCTCCCCACAGAGTCTGGCAGGTCTTAAGCTTTACCTTTGAGCTAGTGGAGTCTGAGCATCCATCACTGATTTGCCCTGGTTTGCTTCTATGCAGGAAGTCCCATATCCTGGGAGCAGCCCTGTCCCAGGCAGACAAGACAGCCAGTCACTCTGTCCAGGATTCCTGTGTTCTCCAGACCTTTCTTGCAGCCCTGGAGGGGCCCTAGCATTGAGAGCACAGGGGCTCTTGATTTTGTAAAAATCTGTAAAAGAAAGATCTTTGTTATTTCTGTTATTTATTTGAAAGTGGGCCCCCAAAGCATGTAAGCTTCAGGGAGTCACCCAACCTGGACCTACCCTACAGCCCGAGCCTCTAGGCCCACAGGACCCCCTGATCTCGTGACTAAGGCTTTCTCAGCTCCTCTCCCTCTGTTTGCCTTACACTCCCCTAGCTTGCCCCCTCCCCCAACCTGTGAGGGTGATTACTCACCACAGGGATTGGGAAACTGACCCTGAGGGTTAAGGTAGGGAGGGAGCTGATGAGTCCTCTGGTAGATTCCAACTTGGACCCTTCCTGACCTGGGCAAGGCGAAGTTCAGGTAGAGCAGGTGGAGCTCAGAGCTGCCTCCTCTCTGCTGGCTGGGGGAACAGGAGGTCTGGCGCCAGCCGTGGTACCCTCTCCACCTCCACCCCCACCCCCCGCCCCGTGCCTCTGTCTCCCTGTCAGAGGTGCCCAATCCGGCTCTGATCCAGCAGCCCATCAGTGACCCCTTTCTTTGTCCAGAGCCAGGTGAGAACAAAGGAGTTTTAGCAGGGAGCTGCTGCTGCTGCTAAGTCGCTTCAGTCGTGTCCGACTCTGTGCGACCCCATAGACGGTAGGCAGCCCACCAGGCTCCCTCGTCGCTGGGAGCTAGCTGATTTCATATGAAGGCCCTCCTTCTGTTTGAAATGTACATCTTTACTTTTAGAGCATTGAAATGACCCATGGGGAAAAAAAATAGTGGCGCTGATGAATGAGAGGTTTTCTTTTTCTTTCTGGATTAATGCTCTGTTTTGGCACAAATTAAACAATAAACTGTTAGAGGTATTGCTGTTTTCAGAGTTGATCTCGTTAAGGGCTTTGGCTTATAACACTCAGGATGCTGTAAGTAGAGTGGGACATCTTTCCCGCCAGGACAGAAGTAAGGGGCAGACCGGAGGTGACGTGTCTGCTGGCTGGAGGCAGAGACTGGGCCTGGTACTGTCGGAGCCGCAGTTTCAACCCAGCCCACTTGGGTCCACGTTCAGTGTACCGCCCGTGGCTTCCCTGTCTGAGTTGCGGTGGCGTCAAGGAATGGCTTGAGGGAGCAGTTTTACACCCTCATTTTTATCAGATTCCCTCAATCACTGCAAGCAAACACTGAGTATAAAAGCTGAATTGGCAGGATATCCCCGGAGGTCCAGTGGTTAAGACTTGGTGGGTGCTTCCGCTGCGGGGAGTGCAGATTCGATTCCTGGTTGGGGAACAGAGCTCCTGCATGCCATGGACATAGACAAAAAAAGGCCAAGTTTGCTTTGCAAAGGCAGCACCTTCAAAATTAGACCCCCTGACTCTGTTCCCAACCATTTGCCCTCCCTGTCCTGCCTAGAAATTCTGGAGCCTGCAGTGGCAGTGGGTAAAACAGGTCCAGGGTGGTGACAGAGCCTGTGGCCAGCTCTGGCGTTCGTTGTCTCCCTGTCAGAGGTGCCCAATCCGGCTCTGATCCAGCAGCCCATCAGTGACCCCTTTCTTTGTCCAGAGCCAGGTGAGAACAAAGGAGTTTTAGCAGGGAGCTGCTGCTGCTGCTAAGTCGCTTCAGTCGTGTCCGACTCTGTGCGACCCCATAGACGGTAGGCAGCCCACCAGGCTCCCTCGTCGCTGGGAGCTAGCTGATTTCATATGAAGGCCCTCCTTCTGTTTGAAATGTACATCTTTACTTTTAGAGCATTGAAATGACCCATGGGGAAAAAAAATAGTGGCGCTGATGAATGAGAGGTTTTCTTTTTCTTTCTGGATTATGCTCTGTTTTGGCACAAATTAAACAATAAACTGTTAGAGGTATTGCTGTTTTCAGAGTTGATCTCGTTAAGGGCTTTGGCTTATAACACTCAGGATGCTGTAAGTAGAGTGGGACATCTTTCCCGCCAGGACAGAAGTAAGGGGCAGACCGGAGGTGACGTGTCTGCTGGCTGGAGGCAGAGACTGGGCCTGGTACTGTCGGAGCCGCAGTTTCAACCCAGCCCACTTGGGTCCACGTTCAGTGTACCGCCCGTGGCTTCCCTGTCTGAGTTGCGGTGGCGTCAAGGAATGGCTTGAGGGAGCAGTTTTACACCCTCATTTTTATCAGATTCCCTCAATCACTGCAAGCAAACACTGAGTATAAAAGCTGAATTGGCAGGATATCCCCGGAGGTCCAGTGGTTAAGACTTGGTGGGTGCTTCCGCTGCGGGGAGTGCAGATTCGATTCCTGGTTGGGGAACAGAGCTCCTGCATGCCATGGACATAGACAAAAAAAGGCCAAGTTTGCTTTGCAAAGGCAGCACCTTCAAAATTAGACCCCCTGACTCTGTTCCCAACCATTTGCCCTCCCTGTCCTGCCTAGAAATTCTGGAGCCTGCAGTGGCAGTGGGTAAAACAGGTCCAGGGTGGTGACAGAGCCTGTGGCCAGCTCTGGCGTTCGTTCATTCCACAAACACCAAATCCCTGCTGGATGCCTGCCTGTATGTCCCACCAGCAATTCTCTTGTCCAGTGAAAACAAAATTGAATTGACAGGAACCATCCAGAAGGCTTGGACTGTGTCAAGGAGGAGATCCGGTGCAGTGTGGCTACCTCTGCCTAGGGGCATGATTCCTGAGCTCTTCCAGGTAAAGAAGGTGGGGGAAGTGTATATTTCAGCTGGGAGGAACAGCAGGCCTGAGTGGGCTTCAGAAACGATGCTGAGCTCTCGGGGACCCTGGGTGTGTGAGTGAGAGTGAGAAGTCAGTCCAGAGGCATGGGGGCAGGCAGGTGGGCAGCCCAGGGCAAGCCTTGGATGCCAGTTCACAAGCTGAGCCTCGTCTGAGAGCCATGGAAAGCCTCAGAGAGGGAGTTCAAGTCGAGGAAAGAGGCGAGGCTGTTTTGGAAGCTTCCCTGCAGTGGGAGGTGTGGCTTTGGGTCTGGGTGGAGGTGTGACTTAGGGAGGGTTCTGCGGGAAGGAGGCCCAGCAGGAAATGTGTGGAATGGTCCAGTCTGTCCTTTTCCAGCACCAGGCAAGGCCGTGCCACTTAGGGAGCTGGGTCCGGGGCTCCTTTGGCATTTATCGCTGAAGGTCTTGAAATCTTCCTCGCCTGTGGCTGACCCGTGACTGGCTGGTCCCATCACTCTCAGGCCTAGGAGGGGGTCAGGAGAGGGCTGATAAGTTTCTGCATGTGAATTGGGCATCTTGCAGGAGCTTGAGGAGTCTCGGGTTTGGCTTCGACCACAGGGCTGCCAGAAGGGGATGGAAAATCCCAGCCTCATCAGTAGCGTGGGATTGGGGTACCCGGGCTCCAGGGGATACCTGACTCGGTTTGTGAAAATGGACATAAAAGGGCCTGTTGCCCAATCCGCTCCTCTGGGCATGACATCCCTGTCCAGTGGGTTTCATCTCTCCCCCCCAACTTTAAGTGAGATTGCAGCCTGCACCTGACTTTCAGGACATGGCCCCTGCTTCCTGCTTTGGGGAGTCCCAGCCACATGGGGAGTCCCACACGGCCACTTGTGCAGAGCTGTTAGGCGGGCCTGAGCCTGGGGAGAAAGAACGAAGCCTGGGGGAGGGAGAGCGGAGAGAAGGAAAAGCCAGGAGGAGGGGGTGGGGAAGGGAAAGGGCAGATGGTAGAACTGGCATGGGAGCCGCGTTGGCACCTCCACCGGAAGAACCAGCTGTCTGGTAGGAGGGGAGGCCAGGCTGGGCGTCAGGAGTGTCTGGGGCCCAAGGCCTGAGGCCACGTTCTGCGCCCACTCCGACTGTGACGGGTGCTGTGACTTCAGTAACAGGCCAAGATGGGGCCTCCATTTCCCCATCTGTCAGATGGGAACAGGAACAGGTTGGGCTGGTGAGTTCCCAGCCTTGCCACCCTCCAAGAACCCTCCTCTTGCTCCTAGCACATTGCAGGTGGAGAACTTTGAGACCAGTAAGTGTTTGAAGAAGTGATGTCAACCTCCCACTTCCCCCCACCAATGCTTTGTGGGGGTCTGCAGAGCGGGCCTGGCCCTAGGGTCAGAACCGTGTGAGCCGGACAGTGTCAGCTGGAGCTGGCAGGGTGGCCCACGCCCTCCTCGTGTTTCTGGGGAACCCCTCCCACCCTGGAGGGAATCGTGCTCACCCCCCCTCTGCTGGGGAAGATGCATGGGGGAGGGGCACCGAGGGGAAGGGGTGGCCTTTTGGCTGAGATAGTCCCAGGCTGTTTAGAAAGCAAGCGTCCAGGAGCCCCACCTTCCCGGGCTCCTCAAATAGCTCAGGGTCCAGGGGTCAAGAGGACATGGTCTCTTCCCAGATCTCTGGCCCACCTCTGAACACACCCTGACCCCTTCCTTAAAATTGCAGGGGAACCTGATCCTGCCGGGCCCTGCTTCCCCCAGCACAGGCCGCCTTCTTGGTGGGGACTACTCTTTGCTTCATGCCCTCCCTCCACCGAGCCTGGAGATGGGGCAGAGTCCTCTTGGCTCCTGAGGCTGCGTGCAGACCTTTCTCCCCTAGCTTGGAATCTCAGGCCAGCTCCGGACCAGCCACTGCCCTCACTGTGGGCCAGCCCCCAGGTCACTTCCCTTGTCCCTCGAAAATGCAGAGACTCCGCGTCGCGCCTGTCTGCCCGCCCCAGCACTGTCCTGCCTGCCTTCCTGGTCTCTGCAGCTCCCTGCTTCTGTGACCCTTCTCTCCGGCTGGCCTCCTTCCTCTCCGCCTCAGCCACTCTCACCGGGCATACCCTGGTTCTGGCTGTCGTTCTTGGTGAGAACTCAGGTGTCCGACCCTCACCTCCTCTCCCATCTTCCCAGCTCTCTCCCTCGTGTCCTTGACCCGGGACCCTCCCGTGGTGCCCCAGCCCTCACTCCATCCTCTCTGTGCCCTCTCCAGCTTGGGCTCCTGGGTGGTCTCACTCACCTGCTCTGGGCTCTAGCCTTTCTGCGTCGCTGCTGCGCTCACCTGGCAAAGTCCTGCTGGCACCCACCCTTGGCCTCCACTCGCCCGCCTCCCCCAGGCTCTCTCCTGTTCCTGCGGCCAGGCCAGCCTTGCAGGGTCCACCGGATCCCCACTGTCACCTGCTCAAGGACTCGAGTTCCCTCCCTTCGTCCTTCCCTCCTTCCTCACTCTCGCCTCCATCCTCCACTCTGGCTCTCTCCCGTCAGCTTACAAACGCGTGTTCTTTCTACCCCCTCGCCCAGTCCTCTGGTTCTCCGGAAGGTTTGGCTGTGGTCACTGTCCCCGGTGTTCCTCTCTGGTTTTCTCTCGCACGTGCACCCGGTTCAGGCCCTTGCCCCCACCCCGCCAGCTTGTCAAGATCATCCGTGATCTTCAAGTGGCCAGATCCCACGGCCCGTTGTCATTAATGGCTCTCTCGGCCGGATCTGGCCCAGTGAGGGGTTTGGACATCCTTCCGGTGGTTCCAGCAGCCGCAGGACTCTCGCCTCCTCTTTAATGCGCCCGGTCTGTGCGAGGCTCACAGTCCAGCAGAGGGAAATGCGGCGGAGAAACCACTTAAGATCCGGAGGTGAGCGCAAGACCTAGAGTGAGGGGACGAGGAGACACTCAGGCCCAGGCCGGGCTGGAGCGATAGGGCCAGCCAGGCAGAGGGGGGATGTTCCAGGCAGAAGGAATGGCGGGGGTGGAGGTTGAGGCCGAGAGGTATCACGCGGTGATGTAAGTTCTGGGGGGCAGACACCGTGCCTATCAGGTCACAGTCACGTCCCCAGTGCAAGACGGCGCCTGGCATCCCCTCGGGGCTCACGTGTGGGTGAATGAAGCTGGGAACTTCCCTGCCCCACCCTCCTTCCACCCACGTTCTCCATTCAAGTCTCCAGTCTTCAGGGCGAGCGGGTCTCAGTTTCCCCATGTCTAAGGGGGCTCCCCGCCCCACTGTAGTTATGCAGCGCAGGAGGGGGAAGATGAGACGCCTTTGGATCAGCAGGCTGAGTCTCAGAGCCTCGGGGACAGGGCCCCTGCCCAGCAAGCCCACTCCCACCCCCACCGCGGAGAGCACACATGGAAACAGCTTGCAGGAAGATTACGGCCTAATCCGCCACAGGTCGCTTCCAAGGCTGCAGAGGGAGCGGCCAGGCCGGGGAGGAGAGAAGGGGGCCTGCCCGCCCCGCCTCGGCCCCGCGGCTCTGCACGAGGCTCTTGAGGAAGCCGAGTGCCCGCCCGGTGCCTGTCACGCGCCGCTGTGCTGGTTTAGGCCCTTCCCCTCACATGACTCCGGGGGAGGCAGGGCCCGTTTCCAGGAAGGGAGCCCTCGCAGCCTGACTCGTCCCTCCGATGCCTGGCTGCCCCTTCATCCACCCTTCCCCTGGAGGCCCAGGAGGCAGAGATTTCACAGGGACGCTGGCAGGAAGGTGGTTCAGCTCTCACTGAGGGAGAGGACTTGGCAGCCTGCTGTTAGGGAGCGAGCTCCCCGTGGTCAGAGGTGTGTAAGCCAAGGTGCCAAGGAGAGAGTACTCTTTCCACCCAAGTGCTGCCTGCAGCTCTGCCCATCGTTCAGGCTTGCTGTTCTCTCCCGACCATCCTTCTGGGTCTGAGTTAGAGACATACACCCAACAACGGAACCGATACAGAAGAAAAAGAAAATACATAATGATGTTATCAAGAAAATAAATGGGTGTATTGGCAAATGCTGGGAGTTCAGGTCTGGAGGGCTTCTCTGAGGAAGTGGCTTGTATTGAGATTTAGATATTGAGAAGGAACCAGCAGGAGCCAACTTGGTAGACCTGGGGGACTCTAGGCATCCCAGACAAAGGAAACAGCTGTGCAAAGGACCTGAGGCAGGAATGAGTTTAGGAGGGAGCGAGAGGAGAATGGCAGGAAAGGAGGCTGAGCGGAAGACAGGAACCCTGGGGGTTGTGGTGGGAACCGGGCTCTCTCCATGGAGGCGGGGGATGTAGCAGGAGGTGATGTATCTGGCTTAGGTCTAAAGAGAGTTTTCCAGCTGCAGTGAAGTGGATGGGGCAGGGGGCAGGAGTGGCACACAGGGCCTGGGAAGCTGTTGTCATCGCCTGGCGACAGGGGACAGTGGCCTGGACAAGCGTGTGGGACGTAGAGGAAGCAGAGTTGTTCGGGGAAGGCTGAAGAAATAGGCGCACAAGCCAGGTTGGATGGGGTTTGAGGACACGCCTACTCTGGGGTCTGAGCAGCTGAGTGGGGGTCAGTGTGCAGACAGATAAGGGGCTGAAGGTCGTTGAAGACTGGGAGAGACCAGAGATGAGACCAGAGGCTCAAGTAGGGGGACCTTGGGAATCCATCTTAGGGACTGGACTTTTTGCTTAGCCCAGGAGGGACTGAAGGCTTCCTTGGTAGTTCGATTGGTAAAGAATCCGCCTGCAATGCAGGAGACCCCGGTTCGATTGCTGGGTCCCGAAGATTCCCTGGAGGAGGCTATGGCAATCCACTCCAGTGTTCTTGCCTGGAGAATCCCCATGAACAGAGGAGCCTGGCGGACTACAGTCCATAGGGTCACACAGAGTCGGACTCGACTGAGCGACTAAGTGCGGTGCAGGAGGGATAGATGAGAGTTGGGGGTGGTGGGTGCCCTCTGGCGGCCGTCTGAAGCCGGCTTGGAGGAGGCTGGAGAGGTGGACGTCCTGGGTCAGGCAGCAACATTGCGGCCCGGGAGTGGACAGCAGCACAGACCGTGAAGTGGAGAGCCAGCGAGCTGGTCAGCTGGCTGCCTTGCAGTGTGAGGCTGGGACCGGGGACTCCTCCCAGCAGCCCAGTTTGGGAGCAGACGTCCCTGTACAGGGTGAGGCAGAAGATGCCGTCCGGAAATAGCAAAGCTGGTGGGCAGTATAGGCTCCCAACCTCATCTCTCCATAGTTATGGGGAAATACTCAGCAGGTGCCTAAAGGTGTTTAAAGCCAGCCCTCTGGGAAGTTCCTGGCAAACAGCAGTGACCTCTGCCCCCACCTCCCCCTGCCACCCCCACCTCCCACCCCACCCCACCCCACCAGCTGGGCCAGCTCTCCCTGGAGCCCAAGTTAGCCTGTTGCCCGGCAGTGGGCCAAGCCCAGGCTGCCAGCTCCGTGTGCAGACGTGGAGGAAAGTGGGCTAGGCCCCTCCTGCACTGTGGGTGGAGACAGGCGCAGGATAGCGGCTTTCACTCCTGAGGCTCACCTGCTCCTGGAGTTTGAGGTCTGGAATTCACTTCCTCATGAGGAGGCAGCTGAAGGTTAAGGGTTGGCTCGCATCCTGGAATGGGGCTGGCAGGGGCGCTGAGCCTGAGACACCTGGCCCCACACTGACCTGCCCAGGGTGGGCTGGCCATGGGCAGGCCAAAGTCTAGAGAAGCTTCAGCTTCCCTCTCTGTGAAATGGGCTGAGTAAACCTGCTTCGGGGGGTGTTTTCTTGCTGCTGTTTGTTTATTGAAGTGTAGTTGATTTACAATGTTGTGTTAGTTTCTGGTGTATGGCGGAGTGATTCGGCTTCACATATATGTTTATGGATTTTTTCAGATTCTCTTCTGTTTACATGTTATTACAAGATATTGAATATAGTTCCCTGTGCTATCCTGTAGGACTTGATCTATTTCATATACCGTGGTGTGTCTCTCCTAATGTGTAGGGGGCTGTTTTTAGGGTTTTCTTTTCCCTTAAAGGTTTTGATGGGAATTAAACAAGATGGTTTGTCAAGCCCTCCCAGTGGGTGCAGGGCTCCTGTGGAGGCTGTGGGTTGGCTCAGGGTCTCAGCGGGGGACAGACCCATAGATGACTCCCAAGCAGGAGTCTGTCCAGGGTCAGGGTTGGGGAGGGTGACTAGGAAAGAGGGTGTCCCAGAGGGCAGCTGCAAGTTGCCACCTCCCAGCAGGGTCTTGAAGGGTGTGAAGAAGTTCGTTCCTATTTGAAAGATGGAAAAGGTGGGGAAGGGCATTCTGGGAGGTGGGGCAGAATGATCAGACAGCCTGTGGCTTTGCCCACACTGGCCTTCTGGGATGGCTGAATTGTGGCTGGGAGAGGAAGAGATGTGAGGCCAGGCAGGGTCTGGCAGTTCTGGAGTCTCTGTCTCTGTGTGTCCGAATCCAGGAGCCTGAGATGCTGAGGTTCCTGCCGATTTATTTTTCTGAGTTTGGCATAGCTCTGCTCTAAATGCCATCTGGAATCTGGGTTTTCTTTTTTTTTAGACACAGGATTGGATTATAAAGATGGTGAAAAAAAAAAACAAACCAGCATCTTGGCCTGGTTTACTTTGGTGCTTTTTTTAAAAAAAAACATTTTCTTTAGTGCAAGGGAAGGATGTTGTTTTTCCTGTGCCTGCTAGTAACCAAGGGCCCCCCGAGGCCCCCACCCTCATTTTCTCTTGTTTCCCAGCGGCTAGTTCTGCCTCCGCAGACCTGTCTCCAGTCCCTGCAGCAGATCTGCTCTTGGAGTGAGCGTCTCCCTCCCATGCCTTTGCAGCTGTGGCCGGCATCAAATTTCATTTGGGTTTCATTTCCGGTTCTCTGGTGGCTGCCCTGTGTACACCTTGCCGTCCCGTAGATCTGGCCTCAGCCCGTCGTTACCCCAGAGGACGCCCGACACAAGGCACCAGCCTTGGATTCAGAGAGACCCGGGTTTGAGTCTGCATCCACCCCAACCAGCCATGTGACCTGGGCAGGCCCCCCGGACGCGAGTAGAATGAGAGTAAGGACAGGGACCTCGCGGAGTCAAGAGCGTGTGCTTCAGTCCCATCGTGGGCCTGGCGGAATCCTGGTTCCTCCTCTGTCTGACTGTGGAACAGAAACCTGAGGCTGGGGCCTGCTTCAGCGGGGGCTGCCTCCCACCCTCCCCGATCCTGACCCTGCACATACTCCTGCTTGGGATTCATCTGTGGGCCTGGCCCCCACTGGGATCCTGAGCAGCCCACTGAGTCAGGCGAGGAGACTGCGGCTAAACAGAGGCGTTCACCTGGGCTCCGAATGTCTGTAGGGAACGTGGACAGATTGCAGGGGCCTGCTTGTGTGTTCTTAGCTGTGCTTCTTCCCTTCCTGGAGCCTCAGTTTCTTGCCCACCAGACTCTCAGCCTGGCCCGGGAAGACTCCCTGTCCTGGCCCAGCCCTGCAGCCAGGGGACCTGGCATGACCCCCCATGCCCCCCTCCCCTCGGGCCTCTGTCTGCAGGTTTTGGTGATGTTCCCTCCACAGGACAGTCCCCTCCCACCCCTTCACCCCATCCCTTGACCCACACCAGCCCTGCCCCCTCATCCCTCACCTGGTCCCGCTGGTCCCCCTGCTTTTACCGTTGACCCACAGTCTTTTCTCCACCTCTCCGGGGAGATGTGTATAAGAGACAGTCCCTGTACAGGGTGAGGCAGAAGATGCCGTCCGGAAATAGCAAAGCTGGTGGGCAGTATAGGCTCCCAACCTCATCTCTCCATAGTTATGGGGAAATACTCAGCAGGTGCCTAAAGGTGTTTAAAGCCAGCCCTCTGGGAAGTTCCTGGCAAACAGCAGTGACCTCTGCCCCCACCTCCCCCTGCCACCCCCACCTCCCACCCCACCCCACCCCACCAGCTGGGCCAGCTCTCCCTGGAGCCCAAGTTAGCCTGTTGCCCGGCAGTGGGCCAAGCCCAGGCTGCCAGCTCCGTGTGCAGACGTGGAGGAAAGTGGGCTAGGCCCCTCCTGCACTGTGGGTGGAGACAGGCGCAGGATAGCGGCTTTCACTCCTGAGGCTCACCTGCTCCTGGAGTTTGAGGTCTGGAATTCACTTCCTCATGAGGAGGCAGCTGAAGGTTAAGGGTTGGCTCGCATCCTGGAATGGGGCTGGCAGGGGCGCTGAGCCTGAGACACCTGGCCCCACACTGACCTGCCCAGGGTGGGCTGGCCATGGGCAGGCCAAAGTCTAGAGAAGCTTCAGCTTCCCTCTCTGTGAAATGGGCTGAGTAAACCTGCTTCGGGGGGTGTTTTCTTGCTGCTGTTTGTTTATTGAAGTGTAGTTGATTTACAATGTTGTGTTAGTTTCTGGTGTATGGCGGAGTGATTCGGCTTCACATATATGTTTATGGATTTTTTCAGATTCTCTTCTGTTTACATGTTATTACAAGATATTGAATATAGTTCCCTGTGCTATCCTGTAGGACTTGATCTATTTCATATACCGTGGTGTGTCTCTCCTAATGTGTAGGGGGCTGTTTTTAGGGTTTTCTTTTCCCTTAAAGGTTTTGATGGGAATTAAACAAGATGGTTTGTCAAGCCCTCCCAGTGGGTGCAGGGCTCCTGTGGAGGCTGTGGGTTGGCTCAGGGTCTCAGCGGGGGACAGACCCATAGATGACTCCCAAGCAGGAGTCTGTCCAGGGTCAGGGTTGGGGAGGGTGACTAGGAAAGAGGGTGTCCCAGAGGGCAGCTGCAAGTTGCCACCTCCCAGCAGGGTCTTGAAGGGTGTGAAGAAGTTCGTTCCTATTTGAAAGATGGAAAAGGTGGGGAAGGGCATTCTGGGAGGTGGGGCAGAATGATCAGACAGCCTGTGGCTTTGCCCACACTGGCCTTCTGGGATGGCTGAATTGTGGGCTGGGAGAGGAAGAGATGTGAGGCCAGGCAGGGTCTGGCAGTTCTGGAGTCTCTGTCTCTGTGTGTCCGAATCCAGGAGCCTGAGATGCTGAGGTTCCTGCCGATTTATTTTTCTGAGTTTGGCATAGCTCTGCTCTAAATGCCATCTGGAATCTGGGTTTTCTTTTTTTTTAGACACAGGATTGGATTATAAAGATGGTGAAAAAAAAAAACAAACCAGCATCTTGGCCTGGTTTACTTTGGTGCTTTTTTTAAAAAAAAACATTTTCTTTAGTGCAAGGGAAGGATGTTGTTTTTCCTGTGCCTGCTAGTAACCAAGGGCCCCCCGAGGCCCCCACCCTCATTTTCTCTTGTTTCCCAGCGGCTAGTTCTGCCTCCGCAGACCTGTCTCCAGTCCCTGCAGCAGATCTGCTCTTGGAGTGAGCGTCTCCCTCCCATGCCTTTGCAGCTGTGGCCGGCATCAAATTTCATTTGGGTTTCATTTCCGGTTCTCTGGTGGCTGCCCTGTGTACACCTTGCCGTCCCGTAGATCTGGCCTCAGCCCGTCGTTACCCCAGAGGACGCCCGACACAAGGCACCAGCCTTGGATTCAGAGAGACCCGGGTTTGAGTCTGCATCCACCCCAACCAGCCATGTGACCTGGGCAGGCCCCCCGGACGCGAGTAGAATGAGAGTAAGGACAGGGACCTCGCGGAGTCAAGAGCGTGTGCTTCAGTCCCATCGTGGGCCTGGCGGAATCCTGGTTCCTCCTCTGTCTGACTGTGGAACAGAAACCTGAGGCTGGGGCCTGCTTCAGCGGGGGCTGCCTCCCACCCTCCCCGATCCTGACCCTGCACATACTCCTGCTTGGGATTCATCTGTGGGCCTGGCCCCCACTGGGATCCTGAGCAGCCCACTGAGTCAGGCGAGGAGACTGCGGCTAAACAGAGGCGTTCACCTGGGCTCCGAATGTCTGTAGGGAACGTGGACAGATTGCAGGGGCCTGCTTGTGTGTTCTTAGCTGTGCTTCTTCCCTTCCTGGAGCCTCAGTTTCTTGCCCACCAGACTCTCAGCCTGGCCCGGGAAGACTCCCTGTCCTGGCCCAGCCCTGCAGCCAGGGGACCTGGCATGACCCCCCATGCCCCCCTCCCCTCGGGCCTCTGTCTGCAGGTTTTGGTGATGTTCCCTCCACAGGACAGTCCCCTCCCACCCCTTCACCCCATCCCTTGACCCACACCAGCCCTGCCCCCTCATCCCTCACCTGGTCCCGCTGGTCCCCCTGCTTTTACCGTTGACCCACAGTCTTTTCTCCACCTCTCCGGGGTGACGCTTTTTAAAATCTAAGTCAGATCAAGTCACTCACCTTCTCCTGAACTCCACCTTCCCTTTGAAGCCCTGGGCGACCTCACCTTGCTCATTCCCTTCAGCCATACTCTGTGTGCCTCTTCAACCACCAGACTCGTTCCTGCTCCAGGGCCTTTGCACTTTCGGCTACTTCTCCATGGAGCGTCTCTCCCAGATATCTCCATGGCCCTACATCCCTGCAGACAGGCGTCTGCTCAGAGCTCACTAGGTGACCCCTGTTCACCCAGTCTGTCTCCTCCTGTCCCGCTTGATGCTCCTTTAGGCTCCTTGACTCAGCTCAGACATCACTGCTCAGGGCTCTCTCCCTGATTGCTGCCATTCCCTCCCATGAGTCATGGCCTGCATTATCTACTCCACTTGTTTAGGGTCCGTCTGGCACCTTTTGGATGCTCCAGGTCACAGGTCACTCCAGGTCACAGGCTGATCCTTGCACGCAGGACCTCCCTCATTGCTCACAAAACGTCAGTGGTTTAGGTACTGTTACCGCCCACTGTGCAGACTTGGAAACCGAGACTCAGAGAGGTTAAGTGACCGGCCTGAGGTCACCTGCTAGACAAGGAGCCAGGCAGAGTCAGCACCCAGGCTAATGTGACCCAGGCTCTTGCCCCCTTGCTCCTGTCCCTCCAGAGCTGGTCAGCTCCCGACAGCTGTGTCTCCACGGAGGTGGTCACCCCTGGATGTCCCCTCTCAGCCCAACGTGAGGCACCAAGAAGCCCGTGACCTGTGATGAATGCCTTCCCGAGGCCGTGTCTGTGGCGAGGAGGGCAGGGAGCTCTGAAGGACAGGCGGCTGGGAGCTGGCCCAAGGCCCCCTCCTTCCGCTCTGCCTGTGGCTCCTCCAGGCCCCTTGGAGGCTGTTTTGATCTTGCTTCATCCCCTCTTGGGGACATGTCCTCGCCAGCACTTTCTTCTGGCCTCCCTGAGGACGCCCTGCTCCTCTCCCCGAAGAGGGCTTGTCTTAATGGTTCCTTCTCTGCTGTCGCCAAAGCCCAGACTTCCGCCCATCTGCTCCTCTCCCCCCACAACCTCCTCGAAGGCTGCTTTGGGGGAGCCCACCCCTTGTTCCAGCCCCCAGGGAGCACGTCTGTCAGGAAGTGTCCAGGGCCTCTGGAGAAGGCAGTTAACCCTACGAAGTTCCGGCCGCTCTGCTCCGGGTACTCGCTGATATCGTTCTCCCATCAGCCCTGGAGGGAAGGTTAATTTTTAGAGGACCAAGCTGAGGCTCAGAGAGGTTATGTCATTTGCTGGAGGCCACACAGCACGAGGAACAGGTTTGGGATTTAAATCCATCCGGTCTCTGTGACTCCTTGTGTCTGAAGTCTCTCTCATCAAGAGGCTTTTAGACCCCGGTTCGATTCCTGGGTTTGGAAGATCCATTGGAGAAGGGATAGGCTACCCACTCCAGTATTCTCAAGCTTCTCCTGTGGTTCAGCTGGTAAGGAATCTGCCTGCAGTGCAGGAGACCTGGGTTCGATCCTTGGGTTGGGAAGATACCCTGGAGAAGAACTCACTCCAGTATTCTGGCCTGGAGAATTCCATGGAGTGTATAGTCCGTGGGGTTACAAAGAGTCAGACACGACGGAGCGACTTTCACCGTCTTTCCGTTTTGCTGGATCGGTGGTGTCTCGTGACCGAATCTGAAGACAGGGCCTCAGATTCCCGACCTGGTGGTTTTCTGGTAGGAGTCTTAGACTGATCTCAGTCACAGTCCAGGGGCTATGTGAGTGGTGGACCCTGGAGCTGTGCAGTGCACGGCCAGGCAGGCGGCTGTCAGAGCCCGCCTTCATCTCACGTTGGCATCTGCCTTGCTCCTCTGGGCTGTGTCAGTAGCCCAGGGATCTGTCTGACAACCGCTTTGAAGTCAGGACTTCCTGCTTCTCCCCTCCTGTGACCCCGAACGCCAGGCCTGCCACTCTGGCCCCACAGCCTGCTTTCCGGCTGATCCCCTGGGTCTCTGGAAACACAGGGTTGCCCCTCCTTTAGGGGTCTACCTCCTGAGGCCAAGCCAGCTCGGTCAGGTGGAAGAGAGCCTAGGCCTGAGACTGAGGGGAACTGGGCCCCGATTCAGCCTGTACTCCCGACAGCAGCGTCACCTTCTCTTTCGGAGCCTCAGTTTTTCTGCTCTGTAATTTGGGGGCAGTAGGGATTGCCCTCACTGTTCCACGGGGTGATTGTGAAGACCAGAGCCTGTGACTGGGCAGAGCTGTGAGCCCGGAGGCCTCCACAGGCCTGGGGTTGTGGTGACGTGTAAGTTCCCAAGTCAGGATTGGCAGACGTGTGGCTCACAGGCCGCCACTGCCCACTTCGGTGCCTGTGGCTGAACCAGGACACAGCCTATCAATCCTTTCTTTTTTTTTTTTTTTTGAATTGTAGAAAAAAATTGACATTACCCACAATGAGCCATTTCACAGTATACAGTTCAGTGACGTTTAGTGCGTTCACAGTGTTGTACAACTGCCGCCTGTCTAGTTTAGAAACTTTTTCGTTACCCCCGTAAACACCCCCCTTGCCCATTAAGTAGGCACTCCCCATTCTCCACTTCCCCAGCCGCTGGTGATCTCTGGTCTGTTTGCTATGTTTTGCCTATTAAGGGTATAATACATAAAAGAAATCATAGTACTGACCTTTCATGTCTGGCTTCTTTCGCTTCTTCATCAGTTTCAAGGTTCCCGTAGTTGTATCAGAACTCTGCCCCTTTTAGTGGCCGAATAACATTCTGTTGTATGGATGTGCCACAGCTTACTTCTCCACTCATCAGCTAGTGGACATTTGGGTCAGAATCCTTAACACACAGTGTCATGAACCAGTGATCCGCAAACTTTAGATCATGCACTCTTTTAGGGAAAAAATTTTGAGTCAGTCCCCCCATGAAGTATGAGTGAATCTGAAACCCATGCACTTATGGCCAACTAGTCTATGACAAAGGAGGAAGGAATATACAGTGGAGAAAAAGCAGTCTCTTCAGTACGTGATGCTGGGGAAACTGGAGAGCTACAAGTAAACGAATGAAATCAGAGCGTTCTTTCACACCATGTAAAAAAACAGACTCACAATAGGTTAAATGTGAGACCAGAAAACATAAAACCCATAGAGGAAAATATAAGCAGAACACTCTTTGACATAAATCCTAGCAATATTTTTTGGGGATTTATCTCCTAAAGCAAAGGAAATAAAAGCAAAAATAAACAAATGAGACATAATTAAACTTGAAAGTTTTTGCACAGCAAAGTGAAAGTCGCTCAGTCGTGTCTGACTCTTTGCGACCCCATGAACTATACAGCCCATGGAATTATAAACAAAACAAAAAGACAGCCCCACTGAATGGGAGAAAATATTTGCAATTGATAAGGCTGATAAGGGGTTAATACCCAGCATAGGTAAACAGCTCATACAACTCAACACACACACACACACACACACACACACACACAATCCTGTAAAAAAAAAACAAAAACGCTGACTAAAAAATGGGCAGAAGATCTGAATAGACATTTCCCGGAAGAGGACATGCAGATGGCCAACAGGCACATAAAAAGATGCTTAGCATCACTAAGCACCAGGGAAATGCAAATCAAAACCACAGTGAGGTGTCCCCTCACATCAGTCAGAATAGTTATCATCAAAAAGAACACAGATAACAAATGCTGATGAGGATGTGAAGAAAAGGGAATCCTCATACACCTTTGATGGGAATGTAAACTGGTCCAGCTACTGTGGAAAACAGTATGGAGGTGTCTCAAAAAACTAAAAACAGAAGTACCGTATGACCCAGCAGTTCCACTCCTGGGCATATATCTGAGAAAACCAAAAACACGGACTTGAAAAGATCCCTGCACCCCAATGTTCATAGCAGCATCATTTACAGTTGTCAAGAAATGGAAGCAACCTAAAGTGTCCATCAACGGATGGATAGGAACTTCCCTGGTGGTCCAGTGGCTAATTCTGTATTGCCAATGCTGGGGACCAGGGTTCAGTCCCTGATCATGGAACTGGATCCCACATGCTACACTAAGAGTTTGCATGCCACAGTGAAGATCCCATGTGCCACAACTAAGACCCCCATGCAGCCAAATAAATAAAAATAAATATACTTAAAAAAAAAACAGGTAGACTTTTGGATTGCAGCCATTCTGACTGGTGTGAAATGGTACCTCATTGTGGTCTTGATTTGCATTTCTCTGATAATGAGTTATGTTGAGCATCTTTTCATGTGTTTGTTAGCCATCTGTATGTCTTCTTTGGAGAAATGTCTGGTTAATTCTTTGGCCCATTTTTTGATTGGGTTGTTTATTTTTCTGGAGTTGAGCTGCATAAGTTGCTTGTATATTTTTGAAATTAGTTGTTTGTCAGTTAATTTAGAAAGATGGTAATGATGACCCTGTATGCGAGACAGCAAGAGAGACACAGATGTATAGAACGGACTTTTGGACTCTGAGGGAGAGGGAGAGGGTGGGATGATTTGGGAGAATGGCATTGAAACATGTATACTATCATGTAAGAAACGAAGCGCCAGTCTATGTTCGATACAGGATATAGGATCCTTGGGGCTGGTGCATGGGGATGATCCAGAGAGATGCTATGGGGTGGGAGGTGGGAGGGGGATGCAGGATTGGGAGCTCGTATACACCCGTGGTGGATTCATGTCAATGTATGGCAAAACCAGTACGGTATTGTAAAGTAAAATAAAGTAAAAATAAAATAAAAAATAAAAAATTTAAAAAGCAGATAAACGGATAAAGAAGATGTGGTATATATATGCAATGGCATACTCAGTTCAGTTCAGTCGCTCAGTTGTGTCTGACTCTTTGCGACCCCATGGACTACAGCATACCAGGCTTCCATGTCCATCACCAACTCCTAGAGCCTGCTCAAACTCATGTCCATCAAGCTGGTGATGCCATCCAGCCATCTCATCTTCTGTTGTCCCCTTCTCAGGCTGCCTTCAATCTTTCCCAGCATCAGGGTCTTTTCCAAGGAGTCAGTTCTTTGCATCAGGTGGCCAAAGTATTGGAGTTCAGCATCATTCCTTCCAATGAATACTCAAGACTGATTTCCTTTAGGATGGGTTGGTTGGATCTCCTTGAAATCCAAGGGACTCTCAAGAGTCTTCTCCAACACCACAGTTCAAAAGCATCAGTTCTTTGGCACTCAACTTTCTTTATAGTCCAACTCTCACATCTGTATATGACTACTGGAAAAACCATAGCTTTGACTAGACAGACCTTTGTTGGCAAAAGTCTCTGCTTTTTAATATGCTATCTAGGTTGGTCATAGCTTTTCTTCCAAGGAGCAAGCGCCTTTTAATTTCATGGCTGTGGTCACCATCTGCAGTGACTTTGGAGCCCCCCAAAATAAAGTCTGTCACTGTTTTCGTTGTTTCCTCATCTATTTGCCATGAGGTGATGGGACCAGATGCCATGATCTTAGTTTTCTGAATGTTGAGTTTTAACCCAACTTTTTCACGCTCCTCTTTGACTTTCATCAAGAGGCACTTTAGTTCCTCTTCCTTTTCTGCCATAGGGTGGTGTCATCTGTGTATCTGAGGTTATTGATATTTCTCCTGGCAATCTTGATTCCAGTTTGTGCTTCATCCAGCCTCGCATTTCGCATGACATACTCTACAAGTAAGTTAAATAAGTAGAGTGACAATATACAGCCTTGACATATTCCTTTCCCAATTTGGAACCAGTCTGTTGTTCCATGTCCAGTTCTTACTGTTGCTTCTTGACCTGCATACAGATTTCTTAGGAGGCAGGTCAAGTGGTCTGGTATTCCCATTTCTTTAAGAATTTGCCACAGTTGTGACTCACACAGTCAGAGGCTTTGGCATAGTCAGTAAAGCAGAAGTAGGTATTTTTCCGGAATTGTCTGGGTTTTTTTTTGATGATCCAGTGGATGTTGGCAATTTGATCTCTTGTTCCTCTGCCTTTTCTAAATCTGTTTTGGAATGGAATACTACTCAGTCATAAAAAAGAAGGAACATTTGCCATTTGCAGCAACATGAATGGCCTTGGAGGGTATTATGCTAAGTGAAATAAGTCAGATAGAGACAAATACTGTATATCAGTTATATATGGAGTAAAAAGTGCAACAAGCTAGTAAATACAACAAAAAAGAAGCAGATTTACAGATATAGAGAATAATTGTGGTTACCAGCAGGGAGGGGCAGTACAGGGGTTGGGGATTAAGAGGTACAAACTGTTATGTATAAAATAAGCTACAGGATTTATTGTACATCATGGAGACTATAGCCAATATTTTATAATAACTATAAATGGAGTATAACCTTTAAAAACTGAATCACAAGTATATATTATATACTTGTAACTTATATATAATTATACTTCAATAAAAAATGTAGATTTGTTATATATATATATATATTACTACTACACTGATGTATCTAGTATGTTATAAAATCCATGTGTAGACATCTTAAAAATACAATTTAAAAAAATGATGCTTCTCATATTTTTTCTCACACCTGCCATGGAGTCTCTACCCATCCAAGGTGTTAGCTAAGGACAATAATGTATCTGGTTCACACTGAAATTATAGTTCCTCATTGTAGAAAAATTGGAAAGCAAAGTGAAGTGGGAAATGGGCAATTAAAATCCTCTGCATTAAAATGGATAACCAACAAAGACGTACTTTATAGCACAGGGAACTCTTGTGTGGCAGCCTGGCTGGGAGGGGAGTCTGGGGGAGAGTGGATACCTGTGTGTGTGTGTGTGTGTGTGTGTGTGTGTGTGTGTGTGTGTGTGTGTGTGTGGCTGAGCCCCTTTGCTGTCCACCTGAAACTGCCACAGCTTTGTTAATCAGCGGTGTGCTTAGCTGCTCAGTCGTGCGTGCCTGACTCTTTGCAACCCCATGGACTATAGCCCACTAGACTCCTCTGTCCGTGGAATTCTCCAGGCAAGAATACTGGAATGGGTTGCCATTTCCTTCTCTAGAGGATCTTCCCAACCCAGGGATCTAACCTACATCTCCTTTGTCTCCTGCATTGCAGGCAGATTCTCTACCCAGTGAGCCATCAGCGAAGCTTAATCAGCTATACTTCAGTTTGAAATAAAAAGTTAAAAAAAGAAGTCCTATGCAGCTGCACCTCATGTTCACTGCAGGCCACATCTGAGGCTCTGTCTTCCTGTGTGTTTGTCCATTGACTGTGGTTGGGCTTCTTCATCCTCAGAGTGACTCTGGGCACATAAACTGGCACCTTCACCTTCCCTGTCTCATCTGCAAAACGCCAGCGATACTGACTGTATTCGTTAGCTGCTGCTGCACCACATACACCCCCAAATGTAATGACTTAAAACAGGCAATGTTCGGGGACCTCCCTAGTGGTCCAGGGGTTAAGACTCCACCTCCCAATGCAGAGGACGCTGGTTCAATCCCTGGTTAGGAAACTGAGATCCCACATGCGGTGCAGCAATTAAGCCCACACACCAAAACTAGAGAGAAGCCTGCAGGTGGTAACCAAGATCCTACAGTAACCAAGATCCTGCACACTGCAGCTAAGCCTTGACGCAGCCAAATAAGTAAAGCACACGTTAAAACAACAACAACAAAAGTGCTTGTCTTCTCACAGTTTCCGTGGCAGGAGGCTGCTCAGTGAGGTGCCACTGCCTCGCACAGCGAGGTGCGGGCCAGGGCTGCGGTCCATCTGAAGGCCGAGGGTGGCTCTCCGTCAGGCTCACTTACAGGGCGCTGGCAGGCCTCACTCCCTGGGGGCCGAGTTCCCTGTTGACTGTTGCCTGGAGACTTCCCTCATTTCCACGTCCGTGTGTTTCTTCTTAAGGCAGCTCAAAACCTGGCAGCCGCTTCCCTCAGAGCGAGCAAGGAGGGGCTGGAGAGGAGGAGTTTGACCGAGGCCGGGTCTTTGTAATCTCACACAAGTGGCATCCTGTCACCTCTTGCCATAGTCTGTTTTGTTGAGAAGCAACTTGCTAGGCTCAGCGCTCAGTCAAGGGGAAGGAGATAGCACAAGGATGTAGATACCAGGAGGCAGGGTCAGGAGGGGCCACCCCGCTGGCAGCCAGCTCAGCTGAAATAGACCCGTCTGGGAGGTTGTTGGGGGCGTTAACGGAGGCAACGCCTGTTACACTTGGGGTCCTCCAGGTTGCCCTGTAATCGACAAGGTTGTAACTAGTGTATTTGTTCATAACTGGTGTATTTGTTCATTTGTCATTCTTTCTGCTTGTCAGCGCCTGGGCATCAGGGAAGGGTGGGACCAAGGACAGGGCCCGAGACCCCAGAACAGCCTGTCATTCCACAGAACCCACGATGGGGCTGGCTCATGCCAGAACCAGCCAGGGGCTTGCAGGCTTGGCAGTTCACCACCTGGAGGGCTGAGACCGCTTCTTCTGGGAGGCTGGGTCCAGTCCTAGAGGAACCTTGGTGTCAGGGCCCAGGAAGGCCTCTTAGCACCTGGCTGGAAGGGGAGTGGGGCCACATCTGTGGTTGGGGGTGGTCCTCAGTGTCTCCAGCTGGAGAAGGAAGTGACTGACCCCACCTGTGCTGTGTGACCCCAAGCAAGTTTCCCTCCCTCTCTGGGCTGCCCCCTCTGATCTGTGTGCTGCACCTCAGCCCTGTGACTGTTTAGGATGAAGAGGGCTCACAGAGGGGCAGGCAGCCGGCGCTAGGAAGGGCCTGCCTGGGCCTCACGGCCGCCCCCACCCCTCCCTGTCACCACAGGTGTTCTCCATCGTGGTGTTCGGCTCCATCGTGAATGAGGGCTACCTCAACAGCCCCTCAGAAAGCGAGGAGTTCTGCATCTACAACCGCAACCCCAACGCCTGCGGCTACGGCGTGACCGTGGGCGTGCTCGCCTTCCTCACCTGCCTGCTCTACCTGGCCCTGGACGTGTACTTCCCCCAGATAAGCAGCGTCAAGGACCGGAAGAAGGCCGTCCTGTCCGACATCGGCGTCTCGGGTGAGCCCCACCCCAGTGGGTACTGTGCCCCCCTCTCCCCGCCAGCAGCACAGTCTGCCGGGGGCTCTCCTGACCGTGGTCCTGCTCAGCCTCACAAAGACCTGGGAGGTGACTGCCACCTTTCTGCCCATTTTCCAGATGGGGAAACTGAGGTGCAGGCGGTTGCAAAGGGACAGACTTGGGGTCACAAGGCTGGCAGCAGGGTCGTGTAGGACCAGGGCGGGGCCCAAGACGCCAAGACAGCCCACAGCTCACGGCAGACTAGGAACACAGTGTCCGGAGGGGGTTCCTCTGCTTTCACTGGCCTGCTCTGGGCCCCCTCCCTGGTGGAGCCCTGTGAGAAATAAGCCGAGCGATGGCCGAAGGCCCTGCATACAGTAGGTGCCCTGGGAGGGTCAGGACTTGGGGTTGGGGAGCTGCCCTTGCCCTTCAAGCGGCTTTGGCAGAGGTGCCCTGGCCTCTGTCCCAGTGAGTCTGAGAGGCTGGAGGAGGCTTGGGCTTGGTGCCCCTGGCCTGGGGCTCTCGGGTCTCTGTCTGGGGCCCCTCCAGCCGCTTACAGGACCTCTCAGGATGTGCCTGGTCTGCAGGCAGTGAGGCCTGGGGCCCCTTCGATTTGAGGGTACAGATATGCCGCGAGTGGCTCTCCAACTGTGCTCCATGGAGCCCCAGGGCTCCCCAGCAGTGCCTCTGGGAGGGGCTGGGCTCTAGGTGCCAGCCCTTGGGCACACACGCTCTTAATCCAGAGCAGCTTTGGGCCTCTCTAGGTAGACTGGGGCATCCAGAGAAGAACCTGTCCCCACAAGGCTCCCACCCCTAAAACGCCCAGACCTGGGCTCTGAAAGGAACCGTCAGCCACCTCAGTGCTCCATGGGACTGCAAATAGACGTGTCCCCTCGTCCTCCCGGTCCAGTTCTCTGGGAGGCTGCAGCCAGGTTTAGGGTGGGCTCAGGTGGCTACCCCTCACAGGAGAGCTGCAGGCCTCAGGCTGGACCACGGGTCAGTCAGGGATTAAGCCGGGAAGCCTGTGCTGGCTGAGCTTAGAGCAGCGCAGCGAGGCTCACTGACTTTTCTCTGTCTCTCCCTCTCCCCGTCCCTCCCTCTCTCACTGCCTGCCCCTCCCTGACTCTGGTCCGGGCCTGGCCGCCTCCTTCTCCGGGGTCTCTCTCTTGCTCCGGGTCTGGCCGGCCTCTCTGTTCTCACCTGTGCTTCCCTGTGCTCCCCGCACTCTGACCCCCCCACCTCCTCTCCCTCTGTGGGTGGGGAGCGTGGGAGACGTGCCCTTGAACCTCCCCGGTTCCTCGGTTATTTTTCCCGTCTCCTCCTCCCCACCTGCCCTCTCCGCCCACGTGGGCTGCCTGGCCCTGCGCCCACCCCAGCCTTCTGGGCCTTCCTCTGGTTCGTGGGCTTCTGCTTCCTGGCCAACCAGTGGCAGGTCTCCGAGCCCAAGGACAACCCGCTGAACGAGGGGACAGACGCGGCCCGGGCCGCCATCGCCTTCTCCTTCTTCTCCATCTTCACGTGGGTGAGTACACCGTCCAGCCAGCCCACACCTGCCCGCCCCAGCCGGGCTCCCGGGCGAGTGGCCTTTGAGCACAGCCAGGGTCTCTGTTCTGCTTCCCTCCTCAATGCACATGGCGGGGCTGCTCCCTGAGGAGGGAGACCGCTGCCGTTTGCCAGCCAGGATGGTCGGTGGTGATAGCAGACCCTGGCTCTGGTGCAGGGCACCCTTTCTGTGGAAACAGCTTCCCCTCCTAACCACTCTGGTCATTGGGTGGTAGTTATTTACTTTTCCCTTTACAGATGAGAAGGCTGAGGCCTAGATGGGAAGATAAGGCTTTGAGGTTCAAGGCTGAGAAAGAGCAGAGGCTGAGAGTCAGGAGACCGGGTTGAATCTTGGGGCTTCTCCTAATTTTCTGGGCCTCTGCCTTCCTGTCTGTAAAATGGGGAGATTGGGTTTGCAGTGGGCTGTGTCACAAACACAGGTGCCCATCTGGCAGGCAGAATGAGAGAAGGCGTGAGTGGACCAGGCAGCCGGTGTACAGCATCCTGAAAGGGCACCCTCTCCCGGGGCCCTGTTCTGAGAAGGACTGGGGACCCACAGAGGTCAGGACTTCTGGTTTTCTAGGGAGGCCAGGAATCTGAACTTCTGTGTGGATTCTGATCTTTGTGTGTTAAAAGTACATATATATTTGACCTCCACATATGTATGTAGGTCAAAAAAAGCATGTCTGTGGGCGCCCCTGGCCAGAGGTCACCCCCTTTGTGGATTCTGGATCTGGTGGTCTCGCATGCCAGTCGGCATGGCAGCGTGACTGTGCCCTCCTTCCCACTGGCTCCCTGTCCTCTCAACATGTTTTTTCTTCTCCCGTCTCCCTCCTGCAGATATCTAGGGTCATGTAGGCCCCCTTCCCCCTTCCCAAGGACTCTCCCTTCCCCTGCCACAACCCCCTCCCGTCCAGGTCTTCGAGCTGTCCTCGGCCTTCTGCAAGAAGCCCCCCGGGGCTGTATGTAGGCACCGGCGCTGGCCGCTCCTGTGAGACCGTGCCACAGCCAGCCTTCCCTGTTCCCCTCCTGGGCCCATCCTGGCCAGATTTCTTCTTTTTGTGGCCATCTAGACATCCCTTTTCCCCTGGGGCGGGGCTTGCAGAGGAGGAGTGAGTGAGTGGTCACCTGGACTTCCAGGGGCGGAGTCTGAACGGCTGACTGACAGGTGCTGACCTGCCCCTTGAAGCCAACCTCCCTGATGGCGCCTCTGCCTGCCCCCTCTTCTTCCCTGCTGGCCTCACCCCTGCTCTCTCCTGGCAGAGCCTGACCGCGCCTTGGCCGTGCGGAGATTCAAGGACCTTACCTTCCAGGAGGAATACAACACGCTGTTTCCTGCCTCGGCACAGCCGTAGGCCTGCACAGCTTCCAGAAGCAGGAAACCCTAAGTATATGCCCAGTGGCAAGGTTGAAGGGCAGCCCACTGCCTGGACCAGCCAAGATGCCAGGGTGTGCAGGGTAGCGGAAGGCTGGCTAGAGGGGCCAGTTGAGGCTCACCACTCCCTCATCACCTCCTTTATTGATTCTTCATGTGTCTGTTCATTCAGTAAACATTTATTGAGCAACTGTTCTGTGCCTAGTGATGAATCACAGGTGGTTCCTGGCCCCAGGAGCCCACAGGCTGGGGATGGGAAGACAGACAAACCGAAATCTCTCTCAAATGCACTGCCACAGGCTGGAGGTGACTCCACAAGGGCTGAGAGGCCCTCCCACAGCTGCAGTACGAAGGCCAGTTTTACAGTCCTGGTGGAGACTGGCTGCCAGACGGGGCCTGGCCCAGCACAGCAAGCAACTCCTGGTCTGACTCTGCTCTCGTGTGTTGTGGGACCCTGGGCAGAGCCGTGCACCACTCCGTGCCTCAGTCTACCTCCCTGGATTGAGGAACCAACCTCTCAGGGCTGTTGTGCAGATGAAACGAAGGTTGGCACAGGGCTTGGCACAGAGATGCTCAATAAATGTCAGTTCTTCTGTTCATTCATTCATTCTCTCCAAGGAGTCAGGGACACCTTCATAACTTCTCCTTTGGGAGTGATTCCTGTGTGGTGAATCCCTGATCTTCCAAAGGACCTTGGCCTCCAGTCCTGCACAGGTTCGCTCCTTGGGGCCTTCAGCTGCCCTGGAACACAGACCGGCCTCCGGGGCAAAGCCCTGCACAGTGGAGATGCCGCAGAGAGTGCGTCTGCTCTGAAGAAGCAGAGCCAGCTGGACCACTAGGTCCCTGGGCTCTGAACAGAACTCCCAGCTTCACCTCTGCACCCAGGCCCAGCAGGGGCCCACACCCCTCCACGGTTCCTGTTGGAGCCCTCCAGACAGGAGCCCTCCAGGCTCTTTGAACTGGATGGCTCAGAGAGTCCTTAACTCAGCTGGGGTGAAGGAATGACTGTAGAGATACCACTAGCTGCCTATAGCCAGAGTCCCGCCCGGAAACGGTCTGCAAAGGTCATCGGCTCCAGGCCTCTGCCTCCGTGCAGGACAGCAGTAGAGCCAGGGAGCTCGGGAGGACCGTGTCTGCAGAAATTCCTCTCAGGAACTCATCCATCCATTCCCTTTGTGCTCTTGTGGGCTCGCTGTTGGCTCAAGGGGGCTGAAGACGTGGTCTCTACCCTGGGTAGGGGAGGGGCTTTCCACCTCCCTTCCCCAGGCTCCTGCATCTGAGCACCCTCTAGCCAGGACCTCATACCAGCATCATGGGAAATACAAAAGGGCCGCTCCTGACTTCCTCAGCCCACCTCCTTGAGGTCTGGTCTGCCTTTTCCAGGCCCCTGGCACTTTGCCCCTGCCTCTGGTTGTCTTAGCACCTTGTCAACTGGCTGACCAAAAGGAAGGAGATGGGGAGGGCCCTGGCCTAGGAAGGGGCAGGACCCCTATGTTCAGATTTGGGTTCTGGCACTGACTCTGCCATGAGGCCCCCTTTTCTAGGCCTCAGTCTTCCTGGCCCCCAAACAGAAGTATGTAGAACCATAAGCATTTTCCCATCACAGGCAGATGACCTTGGTTGGGAAGACCTCTGGAGAAGGCTTTCAGCGTAAACCTGTAAACACTCTTTTAATGACAGGTTTAATTTATTCCCTAGCTTGGTGTGATCAGTTTCATTGTCCTTAATAATAATGTAATTGCTTTTACTATAAAAAGTTTTCCCATCTGTGTGTATATGCTGTAGACAAGTCTTTTCCAACTGAGTTCTATATAAAAAGAGCTTCAGTGGTCAGATAAGTGGTTGCTTGCTTGGAGATCCCAGCATACATGAAATAATCAGATCTCTGATGACTCCTGTGGTCCTCTGTTTAACTCAGTTTCCCAAACTTATTTGATTAAGCATTCAGTTAGAATTAGGTTCAGCAGCAAATGACAGAAATCACAAATGACAGTGGTCTAAAAAAAGTTTAAGTCTGGGAAGACAGTCCAGGGCTGGCAAAAGTGACTCCAGAAGTCTTTAGTGACTGAGGCCTCTTCCAAAAGCCTTACAGTTTGGCTCATGGACCTCATGGTCCATTATGACAGCTACAGTGCCAGCTCTCACATCTGCATTCCAGCCATCAAGTCAAAGGGTGAGAAGGGAACTTGGGGCCGACCCATTGGCTAGAGCTTAGTGATATGGCTATGCCTAGCTGCAAGAGGGACAGAATAACTTTTAGGAGAGGCCAACATTTATCTGTCCCACCAAGAGATTTTTTTCTCCATCCCACCTAACATCCTAAGAACACAGTTGGAGAAGGATATTATGGGGCTTAGGCCATTTTAACACTCCAGAGTGCAGACTCTAGAAATTTTTTTTGCACTCAGTAACCTTTGGCATTAGGGGTCATCAGGCAAGTGATCTCCAAACTTCTTATTGGCTGGACAGTGTGGTTCTGGGCTGGCTTCTGAGGACAGCTTTCCTCTATCCCCCCTCAAGCATGTTTTGAGGATATTTAACCCTCTACTGTCCGTGTCCTGTGGACTAACCTCTACTAACCCAGTGCTCTTGTCTGTCTCTCCCCTAACCACCCCCTCCCGCCTGTCCTTGTCCCTGCCAACCCCCGTCCCCAGGCGGGCCAGGCTGTGCTGGCCTTCCAGAGGTACCAGATTGGCGCCGACTCGGCCCTCTTCTCCCAGGACTACATGGACCCCAGCCAGGACTCCAGCATGCCTTACGCCCCCTACGTGGAGCCCAGCACCGGGCCAGAGCCCACCAGCATGGGCGGCACCTACCAGCAGCCGGCCAGCGCCTTCGAGCCCGAGCCCCAGGGCTACCAGTCGCAGGGCTACTGAGCCACAGGGACCACCTGCCCCCCGCCTGCCCCTGAGCCACCCCAGCTGCCCCCGGCCCCCTCCTTCCACACCCAGCCCCGCTGCTCCCTCCCTGGCTGCCCTGCCTGGCACCTCCAGGTGGTTCCACTGAGGTCCAGGGCTGCTCAGGTGGGCGGGGCAGTGAGGTGCTGGGGGCGTCCACATGTGTGTGCAGGTGTGCAGCACCCTGGGGGTTGTGTTCGTTCCTTATGTCTGCGAGCCTTCATTGAGCACCTACTGTATGTTAGGCCTGTGCTTGGCACAAGTGCTAAGACAAGATGGTCCCCGAAGACGAGGAAGAGGGGATGTGGAGGAGGCCCTGCTCTTAACCAGAGGTAGGAATGGAGAGAATCTTCCACCAGGAGGATGCTGGGAAGGTTTGACTGCGGGGTGTAAGTACCCGCAGGACACTGGGGGCTGTCATCTGCTAGGAGTGACACCCCCGCCCTGCTTGGAGTATTGGGCTGTTTCCATTTTATGCTTGAGGAAACTGAGGCCCGGTGAGGTCAGGGTCACTCAGGCAGCCAGTGATAGAGGTGGGGCCACCATAGGCTGCCCGACTACAGAGCACCTTCTGTCCCCCAGGGTCCCCACCATCTCCCATCCCCAAGCCTGGGGCTCTGCCGCTCAGTGCTACAGTTCCTCTGGGAGGCCTTGGGGACCTCAGCCCATGAGACACCCTGAATCTGCTGCAAGCCAGGGGCCTGCTCTGCCCCGACTGTTCCGCCCAGCGGGACAGCCCTGCCTCCAGGCCCCTCTCCCCACATCTCGCTGGCCTCTCCCCTGGCTGCCTTCCTGGGCGAGAGAGCCGAGCGGGCCAGCCTGGCTCCCATGTACCACTCCGAGCTGGGTGTATCCTCCCAGGAGCTCCAGCAGGCCATCGCGGCCTCCCGGCGGATTGACCACTGTCCCTGACTCTAGGAGTGGCGCGCTAAGTCCCTGCCTGGGGCTGGGTGGACAAGGAGGCCTGGAGGGGGAGCGCCCGGCCCAAGATCACAGTGAGTGAGTGGCAGAGCTGGGCTTGCTACCTGAGCTACTTCGCCCGGCCCCCCAGCAGGTGCCCCCTTCCCTGCCCCTGTGACCTCCCAGGAAACAGAACTGATCTGGGACACTGTGTCATCTTTCCTTCATCCGGGGTCAGGTGGGGGCCGAGGGGCAAGAATGGCCAAGCCAAGGCCTTCCAGAAGGCCTGCCAAGTGACTAGGCTCCCTATGGGAAGACAGGGCTCTAGACCCAGCTCGGCCTCCGCCTGGAAGCTGCTGCCATGGGACAGACTGTCCCCAGGATGGGTGGTGAGAGCCCCTCGGGCATGGAAGTCCAGGGGAGGCCGCAGGCCAGGGGAGAGGGTGGCAGGTGTCCCCTCAGGCATGGGGAGGGTGAAGGGGGACTCTGCATAATGCAGGCTCTCCACTGAGCCTTATGGGGTGGGCAAGCCTTGAAGCGGGGAGACTGTGGGGACAAGGTCCACTGGCCAGTGCCTCGGGGAACGGGGCAGTGGGATTGTGGGTTGGTACCATGCTGGGTAGTTCCCGCCACCAGCCCCCACAAGAACCCTATGAGGCAGGTCATAGCCACTCACTTTCCTGTTGACTCAGCAGTGATGGGGCATTCGTGGCAGGAACACAAAGGGTGGGGTGTCTGCCCTCGAGGAGCTGACTGTCCTCAGAGATGAGCGTTAAACCGACTGCTGGACCCCGGGTCCCTTACGGGGGCCAGGTGCTGTGTGAGTACAGCTGTATGGACTGCAGGTCTCCACAGAGGGGCCCGGAGGACGGGCAGGGGTTAGCGTGCCAGTGAGGGAAGGAGCAGGAATTTCCTTGGCAGAGAAGCAGCATCATTGCCCCCACTTAGCAGAAGGAGAAACTGAGGCTTAGCACGCGAGTGAGTTGCCAGTGGAGTATTTATCAGGTCTGATCAAGTCCTCCCAAGGGGCCACGGTGACGGGAGAGGACCCCAGACAGCCGGGTGACAGCTGCTTGTTGGAGACTTCAACTTTCCACATCTGGGAAAGGGGCTCCCCCAGGGTGGCCCAGGTCAGGACAGGCTGGGACTCTGGTATCCTCAAGTTGAGCAGTGGAGCCTGCGCTAGACCAGAGGTTTGCAAAGCAGCTCAGGGTGCAGGTGGATGTGGTCTGTTTCTGGCAGAGAGAAGTTGGGTGTCCACACAAGATGCTATGAGAAGTCCTCCCCCTCGTCCCCTCCCTGCCAAAACCCTCCCTTGCTGGGGAGACCCCAGGGTGCTGCCTGTTTGTTTCCCTGGGCACTGACCAGCTGCTGGTGATGCTGGGTGAGAGGGCAAGGTACTAGATATTTATTACAGAGTCTCCCTGCCACCCCAGATTGGGAAGGTTTACCAGACCCCCTGCCAGGAATGGGGGTGCTGAACCATTTCACTCAGCATTCCCCACTAGTCCTGGGGTGCTGCCCAGGTAGGACCCCATCCATGGTCAGGCTGTGCCCAGGTGGGTAAGAAAGAGAGGACCAGAGATGTGAAGCGCAGGACTTAATGAGACCCAGGGCCCCTGACTCTCCTTCTGACTGGTTGGTGGGGAAGTCTTGCTGCTTCTGTGGGCTGAGGACAATCCCCTGGAGGCCTCAAGCCTGGAGCCAGTGCTCACAGGTCAGTGACACCCCCTTTTCCTCCCTGCTGCCCCTCTTCTGCCTCCCCCCTGCTTCCAAGCCTTTCCTTGGAGAAGGGCACCCCTGCAGTCTGACCTCGCTGGGTTTGGACCCCCTCCTCCCATTGAGTACAAGAGAGGGCCAGCGAAAACTGGGTTCCACACGAGTTTAGAGCTTCGAGGACCCTTACAGGGGCGAAGTCTGGGCCAGGAGGACAGTGACTTGTCCATGGTTAAGCACAGAGCTAGAGGTTCTGGATCCAGGTCTCCAGCCTCTGATTGTGCAGTCACAGGTCATCTGCCTGGGTGTGGCTCATGCCACACCTGGGGGTGTAACTGTCGGGACTAGCTCAGAGGGTCCCAGCATCTTCTCCCCACTCCAGCCTTCCCAGGTGATTCTTGATCTTCAAGGACTGTTGGGGGTCCCAGGCTTCCCCCATGTAACCAAGACCCCCCCGCTGTACTACCCTCGGGAGCCCCCAATCTTGGCCCAAGACCCCTTTGATTCTCCATGGAGCACAAAGGGGGAGCACCCCTCCTAACAAGAGTTTGTGGGAGGATGGACGTGTCCACCCATCTCCTGGCGCTGCCTCTCAATGTGACACTCCCTGTCCCCAGGTGCCCACAGCCCTTGTCTGGGTGCCCCCGCCTTGCCCGCAGCGTTACTGCCTGTGTATAGTATAAATATATATATTTTCTATATATAAGATGTATAATATAAGGCTCCACAAATATATCTGTGTGTGTGTGTGCGTGTGCGCAGTGAATGGCGGTCCCCATCCTGGGCCCCCACTCTGGACTCCCCCACCACCTGGTTAGGTCTCTCAAGAGTGAATCCAGTGGCCCTGTGGCACCCTCCTCTATGACATCTGTCCATTTGTGGTGAACCAAGTGAAGGTGGTGACTTCTGGTGACATAGTAATAAAGTGAAGACTCAAAACCCACCAGCGGATGCAGAGTGTCGTGGTGTTTCTCTTTTTGTCCTTCCTGAGTATGGCTTGGCATTCCCCTATCACCTCTGTCTCCCCTGACCTGGAACATGCTTCATTGTTCATTATTGTTTAGTTAAAATGTAGAATCATTACAGTTGAAGCCAGTACCCCCCAACTTGACTTGTGTACACACACACACACCCCATCGCCACTCTGTAGCCTGCTCCCTTCTAGAGGCAGCCAAGATTAGGAGCATGACCTCATTCCTTTCAGACTGTTCCCATGCGCTTATGTACACACATGTTTGCAGGACACTGTTTTTAAAGTTAGCAGCCCTGAGCTGTTTTAGTACTTACACAGATCCTGTAAAGTGCCAGACTCTGTACTGGCCTTAGGAGTTTAGCAGTGAACAGTAGACAGTCCCTGATCTCACAGAGGTGGCCTTCCAGCAGGGGAGATAGATGTTAAACCAACATGCAAGCAAAAATCTCAACTGCGTGAGTGCTGAGTGTCAGAGATGCAGTTTAGACCTGAGCCCCTCTGAGCAGAGGACCCTTACCTGAAGCAGACCCCTGCGACATGGTGGGACTGGGCTCCAACCCTTTGGGTTTGGCTAGACCCTGGGCCTCCCTGTAACAGCCTTTCCCCTCAGTCTTCAAGAAGATTTATAAAAGATGAGACGGTTGGATAGCATCACTGACTCAGTGAACATGAGTCTGAGCAAACTCTGGGAGAGAGTGAAGGACAGGGAAGCCTGGTGGGTCACAGAGTCGGACCCGACAGCGACTGAACTGCAGCAGCAGCCGCACTGTTCTCTATTTGCACTTTCTGTCCTTGAGTCTTTATTCAGGTGTCCCCTCCACCCCGCAGTGACCAGAGCCCTTACCACTATGTTACCTGTCAAAAGACTTCAGAAACTGACAACGAAGGACTCAGATCTGCCATCCGGGGTGGGGGTGGGGGGTGACTCAATAGACTAGGTCTTGGGTCAAGCAGATGGGTCCCCAGAAGGGCTGAACGGGACATCCTGGTGGAGACTGCCAGCCTTCCGAGATGACCAGCCCTCCACACTGATGCGGGCTTTCAAAAAGTCATCATACGATGGCCATTCTCTGGACTGCAGGGAATCCTGTAAAAGCCTGAAAGGCTTGTCAGAGTCAGGACAATTGGGGGAAATGTGAAAATGCTTTTAAAAAATATTACTTGTTTTGAGAATCAAGGCCACTATATAATTTTCAAAGCCCAGTTCAAAATTAAATGCACAGCCTCTTTGAAAAGCAATAAAAGGGACGTCCCTGGTGGTCCAGTGGCTAAGACTGCACTCCCAGTGCAGAGGGTCCGGGTTCAATCCCCAGTCAGGGAACTAGATCCCACATACTGCAACTAAGACCCAGCACAGCCAAAAAAAGCAGTAAGAAATCAGTACAGTTAAAGGTACTGGAATATAAAGATTTTTCCTTTCAAAATATCTTTTTACTTATATGTAAGGGGTAATAGCGATACACGAGTAACTCTATAAACCTAAAATTACAAAGCAAATATTCATTGTCATAAATTTATATAATAACACCTTGTTAATTGATATCTGATTATTAAACTTTTTTGACTCACTTTTTTGCAAATTCATTTACCAAAATACATCCTTTTGCCAGTATCATTTCAATTGAAATAATGGAAAGCTATGACAATCATTCCTGGCTAAATGAAGATCACAGGTTTTTAAAATTTTTAATTTTGAGAAGGATAAGATGTATAATATAAGGCTCCACAAATATATCTGTGTGTGTGTGTGCGTGTGCGCAGTGAATGGCGGTCCCCATCCTGGGCCCCCACTCTGGACTCCCCCACCACCTGGTTAGGTCTCTCAAGAGTGAATCCAGTGGCCCTGTGGCACCCTCCTCTATGACATCTGTCCATTTGTGGTGAACCAAGTGAAGGTGGTGACTTCTGGTGACATAGTAATAAAGTGAAGACTCAAAACCCACCAGCGGATGCAGAGTGTCGTGGTGTTTCTCTTTTTGTCCTTCCTGAGTATGGCTTGGCATTCCCCTATCACCTCTGTCTCCCCTGACCTGGAACATGCTTCATTGTTCATTATTGTTTAGTTAAAATGTAGAATCATTACAGTTGAAGCCAGTACCCCCCAACTTGACTTGTGTACACACACACACACCCCATCGCCACTCTGTAGCCTGCTCCCTTCTAGAGGCAGCCAAGATTAGGAGCATGACCTCATTCCTTTCAGACTGTTCCCATGCGCTTATGTACACACATGTTTGCAGGACACTGTTTTTAAAGTTAGCAGCCCTGAGCTGTTTTAGTACTTACACAGATCCTGTAAAGTGCCAGACTCTGTACTGGCCTTAGGAGTTTAGCAGTGAACAGTAGACAGTCCCTGATCTCACAGAGGTGGCCTTCCAGCAGGGGAGATAGATGTTAAACCAACATGCAAGCAAAAATCTCAACTGCGTGAGTGCTGAGTGTCAGAGATGCAGTTTAGACCTGAGCCCCTCTGAGCAGAGGACCCTTAACCTGAAGCAGACCCCTGCGACATGGTGGGACTGGGCTCCAACCCTTTGGGTTTGGCTAGACCCTGGGCCTCCCTGTAACAGCCTTTCCCCTCAGTCTTCAAGAAGATTTATAAAAGATGAGACGGTTGGATAGCATCACTGACTCAGTGAACATGAGTCTGAGCAAACTCTGGGAGAGAGTGAAGGACAGGGAAGCCTGGTGGGTCACAGAGTCGGACCCGACAGCGACTGAACTGCAGCAGCAGCCGCACTGTTCTCTATTTGCACTTTCTGTCCTTGAGTCTTTATTCAGGTGTCCCCTCCACCCCGCAGTGACCAGAGCCCTTACCACTATGTTACCTGTCAAAAGACTTCAGAAACTGACAACGAAGGACTCAGATCTGCCATCCGGGGTGGGGGTGGGGGGTGACTCAATAGACTAGGTCTTGGGTCAAGCAGATGGGTCCCCAGAAGGGCTGAACGGGACATCCTGGTGGAGACTGCCAGCCTTCCGAGATGACCAGCCCTCCACACTGATGCGGGCTTTCAAAAAGTCATCATACGATGGCCATTCTCTGGACTGCAGGGAATCCTGTAAAAGCCTGAAAGGCTTGTCAGAGTCAGGACAATTGGGGGAAATGTGAAAATGCTTTTAAAAAATATTACTTGTTTTGAGAATCAAGGCCACTATATAATTTTCAAAGCCCAGTTCAAAATTAAATGCACAGCCTCTTTGAAAAGCAATAAAAGGGACGTCCCTGGTGGTCCAGTGGCTAAGACTGCACTCCCAGTGCAGAGGGTCCGGGTTCAATCCCCAGTCAGGGAACTAGATCCCACATACTGCAACTAAGACCCAGCACAGCCAAAAAAAGCAGTAAGAAATCAGTACAGTTAAAGGTACTGGAATATAAAGATTTTTCCTTTCAAAATATCTTTTTACTTATATGTAAGGGGTAATAGCGATACACGAGTAACTCTATAAACCTAAAATTACAAAGCAAATATTCATTGTCATAAATTTATATAATAACACCTTGTTAATATGATATCTGATTATTAAACTTTTTTGACTCACTTTTTTGCAAATTCATTTACCAAAATACATCCTTTTGCCAGTATCATTTCAATTGAAATAATGGAAAGCTATGACAATCATTCCTGGCTAAATGAAGATCACAGGTTTTTAAAATTTTTAATTTTGAGAAGGATCTTTCTACTGCTGCAACTGCTGCTGGAGCTGTTAAGAATATTTCATAGGCTGCCACATTAGGAGAAATTTCTAATAAACTTTCAAAATATAAGTTGAAGCACATCTACACATAATGAGTCTTGTGGAACCATTTTCTAAAAAGATTTAACTCTTCATGCAAATCAATTTCATGTAAGTCTGACTTGTAATTTTAAATGTAAATTTATACAGTGACATTTTAATGTTTTCCCCAACATTTTCTGTAACTTATGGAAGTTGTATAAGAAACTGAGAGTGACTTCATGATTTGTATATAATTTTAATAACCTGTTTATACATTTGCTTGCTCTACCTTCAGTTACAAGAAAAAAATTAAACAATGCCTTCCTCACTAATAATTCAACCTCACATGAAAATAGAAATTCCTTTCTATAGGAATTTAACTTCTGTTTATTTAATGTAAATTTAACTTCTGTTTCTAAGCCTGTGAATACTTGCTTGGCAATGCCGCAGCAGTTTTCAAAACGAGAGATTGAAGCTCGGAAGAATTCTGATGACTCCCTGACATGCTTTATAGCAACATCCACTTGTATGCTTTGGTTTTGTGATAATTTACGGACAGTTTACTGCAAGAGTCCTGGCAGTTCTTTCGCAGACTTGGGCTGCAGCGTTTCTGTTTCTGTAGATGCTACAGGATCCACGTCCATGCGGGGTCCCTTCTCCTCACAGCCTCGATGGACCGCAGCCATCCGCTGCTGCTGCCAGTCTGGGCACAGATCCTGGCCCCTTGCAGCCCCACAGTGTCTCAGATTGCCCAGCCATGTGGGTGCACGCCCGGTGGGCAGGCCAGCTGCTCCTCACCCAGACTGCCCACTGCCCGCCGTTCTTGTTGGCCAGAGCCTGCTTGCTGCCACCTGCTGTATCTTCTCTGTTCACACACATGCTTTGTCGTCCCGTTGGATTTCTCTTACAAAACAAGCTCAAGGAGAAAACTGTCGAGAATTTCAAGACGCCACATGCAGACAGTAAACCGAAAACTCGATCCCTTCTGAGAGCAGGCCCTGTCTGACGGCAGTGGCCACGTGCCCATGAGTTCAGCGCCCTCTCGATTCTGAATCTTGTTTTAAAAATCACTTTATGCATTCATTTGTTTTGGGCTGTGCTGAGTCTCTGGTGCTGCACACAGGCTTTCTCTGATCGTGGCAAGCAGGGGTGAGCCTTGGTTGCGGTGTGGAGGCTTCCCATTGTGGTGGCTTCTCCTGTCGCAGAGCAGAGGCCCTGGAGCCCTTGGGCTTCAGCAGCTGCAGCTCCCGGGCTCCAGAGCACAGGCTCAATAGTCGTGGTGCACAGGCAGTTGCTGCACGGCATATGGAATCTTCCCAGATCGGGGATCAAACCTGTGTCCCTTGAGTTGGCAGGTGGATTCTCATCCACTGCACCACCAGGGAAGTCCAATTCTGAATCTTTTTTTTTTTTTTTCTCCTCCTTTTGGTCTCTTTGTTGGGTAGACAGCTACACTTGACTGGGCCTGTAATATTGTGCTATAATAAGAAACATATACTTAGTCTTCATCCAATCCGAGTTCCTGGCCAGCACAGAGCTCCTAAAATCCTTGGAATTTCTGAATGATCTGGGTAAGAGAATTGTCTTTTATGTTCATAATAAGCCCTTTTAGCCATAGCTGAGCAGATGTTCATGAGGTGACTTGGAAAGCCCCTAAGGATGGGGGATTGTTTCCAGGGGTGTCAACCTTGTTGTGATTAAAGGGCTGGAACTTTTAGCCCTACCTGCTGACTTCTGGAGAGAAGGCAGGGGCTACAGATTGGGTTCAATCACCCATGGCCAAAAGGTCAAGCAATCATGCCTATGTATTGACACCCCATAAAAATCTTAACCTACAGGGCTTCCGAGATCTTCTAGGTCAGTGCTGGGTAGACGGCAGACCCAGATAGAGTGTGGAAGTCCTGCAACCCCTTCCACATGCCTTGCCTTCTGTGTCTCTTCCATCTGGCTGTTCCTGAAAGGCATCCTTTTATGATAAATAGGCAGTACGATGGACATGGGTCTGAGTGAACTCCGAGAGATGGTGATGAACAGGGAGGCCTGGCATGCTGCGATTCATGGGGTCACGCCCACGACTGAGCGACTGAACTGAACTGAAAGTAAACCACTATCTGGAGTTCTGTGAGCCATTCTAGCAAAGTATTGAACCCAAGGAGGAGACCATGGGAACCACTGATTTATATCCAGTAGCTCAGGAGTAGTTTCTGAAGTAAGGGCAGTCCCTGAAACTGATCTAACTTGAGGGCTCAGTGGCAAAGAATCCACCTGCCACTGCAGGAGACATGAGTTCGATCCCCAGTCCAGGAAGATCTCACATACCCTGGAGTAGCTAAGCCTGTGCTCTGGAGCCTGGGAGGCACAGCTGTTGAGCCCGTGTCCCACAGCCCCCGAAGCCCAAGCGCCCTGGAGCCCAGACTCAGCAACAAGAGAAGCCGCCACAGTGAGGAGCCCGTGCCCTACAACCAAGAATAGCTCCCACTCGCTGCACCTGGAGAAAATGCCTGCGCAGCAACAACCACCCAGCAGAGCCAAAAATAAATAAATAAAAGTATTTAAAAACAAAAAAACCCCAAGATTTGGTTAGGACACTCAGCTGGTGTCAGAGAATTGGTTGGTGTGGGAAACCCACATACCTTTGGTGTCAGAAGTGGAAGAAAATTGTTTTTCCCCTTAGGGCCAGCTCTGTGGTAGGCACTTCACAGTGTCTCTTTCACTTCTTTTACACCTGTGGATAGAGGCGCTGAGCTTATTCCATTCTGCCGAGGAGGAGCTGGGCTCTGCCAGGGTCACACTAAGGCAGAGCCTGAAGCGTTATAGGGCCCCACCTGCAAAACCCATGCTCTTAGGCACTTTGCTGCCTTTTGTTGAAATATTTGTATATATTTCCAGTAATTCACAGATCCTTAAAGGCTTTTATGCAGCAATTCCCCCGGCTCTAAATGTTTCTGGATCAGCAAAGGCTTCAGCTTTGGTAAGCCATCCACCCCCTTCTGGGTTCACCCATCTCTGCTGTCTTACCAAGCCTGCCCCATTACATGTCCTAGAAAATACTACTTCAAATGCTGGAAAAACTTCAACAAAACCAAAAGCCTTTTCCTCAAACTTTTTCCAAATCCGCAGGCTTTTTAAAAGTCACATCAGTTGGGCCACTGGCATTGGCTGAGCCCTAGCTGTCAACACGGCAGACGCCCAGGCCCATCCTTGGCCTTCTCCATTCACACTTGCTTCCTGGGTGAACCCACCTGGTCTTGTGGCTTTAAACATCCACTGTAGGAATTCCCTAGTGGTCCAGTGGCTAAGATTCCATGCTCCCAATGCAGGGGGCCTGGCTTCAATCCTTGGTCAGGGAACTAGATCTCACACACTACAAGGAAGATCAAAGATCCTGCGTGCCACAACCAAGAGTATGCATGCTGCAAACGAAGATCCCAAACTGCAGCAAAGACCCGCCCGACACGCTGCAGCGAAGATCAAAAATCTTGCATACTGCAGTCAAGACCCGCCTCCAGCCTCCTGCCATGACTTCAACCATTGCCCAACACCCCCCCCAACCCACCACTTGTTCGTGCTGTTCCCTTGGTCCAGAATGCCCTTTCTCCCTTCTCTGTCTGCCTAATTCCTCTGTGCTCCTAGACTCAGCTCCAAGGTCACCTCCCCCGTGAAGTCTTCCCTGATCACCCACTCCCACCTCCCCAGCACTCTGTAATTACCATCTTCTTCCCGGGGCTCACCCATCCAGTCCTCACAGCAAGGTCACCTTGGCTGAGATGACTAACAGGCCAGAAAAGCAGTTTGGTGGCCCAAATGGCAAAGGCCTTAGCACCTTCTGTGAATTTGGGACTGTTCCCAGAATCCCAAGGTCAAATGGTAGATGTGTATGGCATGAGGAGGGGGCAAGTGGGACTGGAAAAGGGAAGGAGAAGGGACAAGAACCAACACATTTGGAGCAGATTCTATGTTCTTGTGCTAAAGGCCCTGGAGATGCTACTTCATTGTTAAAGCCCTGGGAGGTAAGGATTTTAAAAACAGAAGAACTGGTGTATAAGAGTTACAAACTAACAAAGGTAGCATTTCAAAGCAGTTCAAGAGACTATTCGATAAAAGGCTTTAATATGAAATTGGCTATGTATATGGAAACAGTCAAGTTGGATCCCTTACACGGCATTAAAACTCCAAATGAAATATGTTAGTTGCTCAGTTGTGCCTGACTCTTTGCGACCCCATGGACTGTAGCCCACCAGGATCCTCCACCCATGGAATGCTCCAGGCAAAAATACTGGAGTGGGTAGCCGTTCCCTTCTCCAGGGGATTTTCCTGACCCAGGGATCCAACCGGGGTTTCCCACACTGCAGGCAGGTGCTTTACCACACAATCATTCAAGTGACTATTTATGTGAATTTGGGGTAGGATAGGTCTTTGTCAGCCTAACACAGACGGCTGTGACCAGAAAGGAAAATACTGAGAGACCCAACTACGTAAAAATGTAAATGCTTCATATGTCAACAAATAAAGTGAAAATGAAAAACCGGGAAAAATATTTCCTACAGGCTACCAGATAGAAAGGGCTTCCCTGGTGGCTCAGCAGTCAAGAATCCTCCTGCAATTCAGGAGACACAGGTTTGATCCCTGGGTCAAGGAGATCCCCTGGAGGAGGGCATGGAAACCTGTTCCACTATTCTTGCCTGGAGAATTCCGTGGACAGAGGAGCCTGGTGGGCTACAGTTCATAGGGTCACAAGGAGTCAGACATAACTGAAGCGACTGAACACAACACAGCACCAGACAGAAGTACAGGTTCATAATCTAAACAGACAATTCACACAGTAAGAAATATAGATGGGCCAAAGTGCAATTTTTCCAGTAATCACAGAAATATGAGTTAAGTCAAATTGAGGTACTGTTTAACATGTACCAAATTACTGGGACTTTCCTGGTGGTCCAGTGGCTAAGATTTCATGCTGCCAATGCAAGGGGCCTGGGCTTGAACCCTGATCAGGGAAATAGATCCCACATGCAACTAAGACCTGGCATAGCCACAGAAATAAATTAATAACGAAAGGGTCATGAGGTACCATGGAGAATGCACTGTATAAAACTGCTGATGATAGAAACTGTCACTGTATAGGTTATAAACAGCTTTTGCATTCTAGGGCAGGAGAAGGGGTCTGTTACAGAGAAGATACTTCCTTTGTTCTGAATCGGTTTGGAAAGACCCTTTCCTCCAGCCCTCTTACTCAGGCAGCTGCGAAGTAACAGCCCCCTGATGCTCTTGGGGACGTTCTGAGCTAGCTGCTTTAGACTAAGGTGTTAAATATTCTAATCCATTATATAAATTCAGTTAGGTGGTTAAATGATGCCCCCAGCCCCAACCCCAAACTCGATTTTGGACTGCTCTCTGCAGGAAGGTGCAAGAGCAGGAACTGAAGCATGCTTTAGATGGGAGGCCAGGATTCTTCTCCCCTGCAGTGGTGGCTGGGGTGTCTGCATGCTGGGCAGTAGGCTGCCCCCTGGGGAATAGGGGTCCAGTCGAGGGCACTGAACCCCTATCTAGAGGCCAAGGTGGGCTAAAAAGAAAACAGTCGTGTGGCACCCGTGGAGAATCTCAGACTGTGGACTTTGGCAGCAGTGACCTCCGGTTTAAATCTGCCTTTTGTTCTCCCCAAACCTGCAGTCAGATTTTTATTAGGTTGGTGGTAGCTGTGTTTTAGGGAATTCAGGGAGAGTGTTGAGCCTAGAGAAGCCGTCCTGGGAGCTGAAGCCTGGAGATGTCAGCAGACGGCAGGAGGTGACCCATTTCTGGGAAGAAGGGCAGTGGTCCAGAGGAAGGGAGGCGGCTTAGGTGATGAGTGGCAGCCAGGTCAGAGCAGGAAACAGAAAGTATGGCTTGCAAGCCACTGGGCAAAGTGAACATTCTGGGTCTCACGGGCTGTGTTAAAGAGCAGTGTTGCCCAAGGGCCCAAACCCCAGAATTCCAGGACCCTTGGCTTCATGTTGGAGGCAGGAGAACAGGCTCTTTTCTATGCTGGGTGACTGGAAATGGCAACTCCAAACTGGGAGACAACTTTACAGTTGCAGCAAAATCCTTAAAAATGTGCATACTCTGATCTTCGTTCCCTTATCAGGGGTTGAACCTGGGGCCATGGCTGTGGAAACACTGAGTCCTAACCTCCGGACTGTCAGGGAACTCCCAATAGCTCATTTCTTTTTATCTTTGATAATATTCCATTGGTTGGCTGTCCCACAGTTTATTCGTCTACTGAAGGACATCTTGATTGCTTCAGTTTTGGCAATCATGAATAAAGCTTCTATAAACATCCATGTCCAGGTTTTTGTGTGAGTGTAATTTTCAACTCATTTAGATAAACACTAAGGTGCATAATTGCTGGTTCATACAGTAAAACTATGTTTAACTCTGCAAGAAACCACCAAACTGTCTTCCAAAGTGTCTGTGCCATTCTGCACTCCCACGAGCAATAAAGCAAAATTCCTACGGCTCTACATCCTTGTGAACATTTGGAGGTGTCCACGTTTTGAATTTCAGACATAATAGTAGATGTGTAGTGCTATTTCATTGTTGTTTAATTTGCAGTTTCCCAAAGACACGCGGGGGACTTCCCCATTGGCTCAGTGACAAAGAATCCACCTACCAAGCAAGGAGATGTGGGTTTAATCCCCAATCTGGGAAAATACCCTGGAGAAGAAAATGGCAACCCATTCCAGTATTCTTGCCTGGGAAATTCCATGGACAGAATGGACAGAGGAGCCTGGCAGGCTACAGTCCATGGGGTCTCAAAAGAGTTGGG
>SJYC01147477.1:0-45176 GCA_006408675.1 Madoqua kirkii
AGGTCATCTGCCTGGGTGTGGCTCATGCCACACCTGGGGGTGTAACTGTCGGGACTAGCTCAGAGGGTCCCAGCATCTTCTCCCCACTCCAGCCTTCCCAGGTGATTCTTGATCTTCAAGGACTGTTGGGGGTCCCAGGCTTCCCCCATGTAACCAAGACCCCCCCGCTGTACTACCCCTCGGGAGCCCCCAATCTTGGCCCAAGACCCCTTTGATTCTCCATGGAGCACAAAGGGGGAGCACCCCTCCTAACAAGAGTTTGTGGGAGGATGGACGTGTCCACCCATCTCCTGGCGCTGCCTCTCAATGTGACACTCCCTGTCCCCAGGTGCCCACAGCCCTTGTCTGGGTGCCCCCGCCTTGCCCGCAGCGTTACTGCCTGTGTATAGTATAAATATATATATTTTCTATATATAAGATGTATAATATAAGGCTCCACAAATATATCTGTGTGTGTGTGTGCGTGTGCGCAGTGAATGGCGGTCCCCATCCTGGGCCCCCACTCTGGACTCCCCCACCACCTGGTTAGGTCTCTCAAGAGTGAATCCAGTGGCCCTGTGGCACCCTCCTCTATGACATCTGTCCATTTGTGGTGAACCAAGTGAAGGTGGTGACTTCTGGTGACATAGTAATAAAGTGAAGACTCAAAACCCACCAGCGGATGCAGAGTGTCGTGGTGTTTCTCTTTTTGTCCTTCCTGAGTATGGCTTGGCATTCCCCTATCACCTCTGTCTCCCCTGACCTGGAACATGCTTCATTGTTCATTATTGTTTAGTTAAAATGTAGAATCATTACAGTTGAAGCCAGTACCCCCCAACTTGACTTGTGTACACACACACACACCCCATCGCCACTCTGTAGCCTGCTCCCTTCTAGAGGCAGCCAAGATTAGGAGCATGACCTCATTCCTTTCAGACTGTTCCCATGCGCTTATGTACACACATGTTTGCAGGACACTGTTTTTAAAGTTAGCAGCCCTGAGCTGTTTTAGTACTTACACAGATCCTGTAAAGTGCCAGACTCTGTACTGGCCTTAGGAGTTTAGCAGTGAACAGTAGACAGTCCCTGATCTCACAGAGGTGGCCTTCCAGCAGGGGAGATAGATGTTAAACCAACATGCAAGCAAAAATCTCAACTGCGTGAGTGCTGAGTGTCAGAGATGCAGTTTAGACCTGAGCCCCTCTGAGCAGAGGACCCTTAACCTGAAGCAGACCCCTGCGACATGGTGGGACTGGGCTCCAACCCTTTGGGTTTGGCTAGACCCTGGGCCTCCCTGTAACAGCCTTTCCCCTCAGTCTTCAAGAAGATTTATAAAAGATGAGACGGTTGGATAGCATCACTGACTCAGTGAACATGAGTCTGAGCAAACTCTGGGAGAGAGTGAAGGACAGGGAAGCCTGGTGGGTCACAGAGTCGGACCCGACAGCGACTGAACTGCAGCAGCAGCCGCACTGTTCTCTATTTGCACTTTCTGTCCTTGAGTCTTTATTCAGGTGTCCCCTCCACCCCGCAGTGACCAGAGCCCTTACCACTATGTTACCTGTCAAAAGACTTCAGAAACTGACAACGAAGGACTCAGATCTGCCATCCGGGGTGGGGGTGGGGGGTGACTCAATAGACTAGGTCTTGGGTCAAGCAGATGGGTCCCCAGAAGGGCTGAACGGGACATCCTGGTGGAGACTGCCAGCCTTCCGAGATGACCAGCCCTCCACACTGATGCGGGCTTTCAAAAAGTCATCATACGATGGCCATTCTCTGGACTGCAGGGAATCCTGTAAAAGCCTGAAAGGCTTGTCAGAGTCAGGACAATTGGGGGAAATGTGAAAATGCTTTTAAAAAATATTACTTGTTTTGAGAATCAAGGCCACTATATAATTTTCAAAGCCCAGTTCAAAATTAAATGCACAGCCTCTTTGAAAAGCAATAAAAGGGACGTCCCTGGTGGTCCAGTGGCTAAGACTGCACTCCCAGTGCAGAGGGTCCGGGTTCAATCCCCAGTCAGGGAACTAGATCCCACATACTGCAACTAAGACCCAGCACAGCCAAAAAAAGCAGTAAGAAATCAGTACAGTTAAAGGTACTGGAATATAAAGATTTTTCCTTTCAAAATATCTTTTTACTTATATGTAAGGGGTAATAGCGATACACGAGTAACTCTATAAACCTAAAATTACAAAGCAAATATTCATTGTCATAAATTTATATAATAACACCTTGTTAATATGATATCTGATTATTAAACTTTTTTGACTCACTTTTTTGCAAATTCATTTACCAAAATACATCCTTTTGCCAGTATCATTTCAATTGAAATAATGGAAAGCTATGACAATCATTCCTGGCTAAATGAAGATCACAGGTTTTTAAAATTTTTAATTTTGAGAAGGATCTTTCTACTGCTGCAACTGCTGCTGGAGCTGTTAAGAATATTTCATAGGCTGCCACATTAGGAGAAATTTCTAATAAACTTTCAAAATATAAGTTGAAGCACATCTACACATAATGAGTCTTGTGGAACCATTTTCTAAAAAGATTTAACTCTTCATGCAAATCAATTTCATGTAAGTCTGACTTGTAATTTTAAATGTAAATTTATACAGTGACATTTTAATGTTTTCCCCAACATTTTCTGTAACTTATGGAAGTTGTATAAGAAACTGAGAGTGACTTCATGATTTGTATATAATTTTAATAACCTGTTTATACATTTGCTTGCTCTACCTTCAGTTACAAGAAAAAAATTAAACAATGCCTTCCTCACTAATAATTCAACCTCACATGAAAATAGAAATTCCTTTCTATAGGAATTTAACTTCTGTTTATTTAAATGTAAATTTAACTTCTGTTTCTAAGCCTGTGAATACTTGCTTGGCAATGCCGCAGCAGTTTTCAAAACGAGAGATTGAAGCTCGGAAGAATTCTGATGACTCCCTGACATGCTTTATAGCAACATCCACTTGTATGCTTTGGTTTTGTGATAATTTACGGACAGTTTACTGCAAGAGTCCTGGCAGTTCTTTCGCAGACTTGGGCTGCAGCGTTTCTGTTTCTGTAGATGCTACAGGATCCACGTCCATGCGGGGTCCCTTCTCCTCACAGCCTCGATGGACCGCAGCCATCCGCTGCTGCTGCCAGTCTGGGCACAGATCCTGGCCCCTTGCAGCCCCACAGTGTCTCAGATTGCCCAGCCATGTGGGTGCACGCCCGGTGGGCAGGCCAGCTGCTCCTCACCCAGACTGCCCACTGCCCGCCGTTCTTGTTGGCCAGAGCCTGCTTGCTGCCACCTGCTGTATCTTCTCTGTTCACACACATGCTTTGTCGTCCCGTTGGATTTCTCTTACAAAACAAGCTCAAGGAGAAAACTGTCGAGAATTTCAAGACGCCACATGCAGACAGTAAACCGAAAACTCGATCCCTTCTGAGAGCAGGCCCTGTCTGACGGCAGTGGCCACGTGCCCATGAGTTCAGCGCCCTCTCGATTCTGAATCTTGTTTTAAAAATCACTTTATGCATTCATTTGTTTTGGGCTGTGCTGAGTCTCTGGTGCTGCACACAGGCTTTCTCTGATCGTGGCAAGCAGGGGTGAGCCTTGGTTGCGGTGTGGAGGCTTCCCATTGTGGTGGCTTCTCCTGTCGCAGAGCAGAGGCCCTGGAGCCCTTGGGCTTCAGCAGCTGCAGCTCCCGGGCTCCAGAGCACAGGCTCAATAGTCGTGGTGCACAGGCAGTTGCTGCACGGCATATGGAATCTTCCCAGATCGGGGATCAAACCTGTGTCCCTTGAGTTGGCAGGTGGATTCTCATCCACTGCACCACCAGGGAAGTCCAATTCTGAATCTTTTTTTTTTTTTTTCTCCTCCTTTTGGTCTCTTTGTTGGGTAGACAGCTACACTTGACTGGGCCTGTAATATTGTGCTATAATAAGAAACATATACTTAGTCTTCATCCAATCCGAGTTCCTGGCCAGCACAGAGCTCCTAAAATCCTTGGAATTTCTGAATGATCTGGGTAAGAGAATTGTCTTTTATGTTCATAATAAGCCCTTTTAGCCATAGCTGAGCAGATGTTCATGAGGTGACTTGGAAAGCCCCTAAGGATGGGGGATTGTTTCCAGGGGTGTCAACCTTGTTGTGATTAAAGGGCTGGAACTTTTAGCCCTACCTGCTGACTTCTGGAGAGAAGGCAGGGGCTACAGATTGGGTTCAATCACCCATGGCCAAAAGGTCAAGCAATCATGCCTATGTATTGACACCCCATAAAAATCTTAACCTACAGGGCTTCCGAGATCTTCTAGGTCAGTGCTGGGTAGACGGCAGACCCAGATAGAGTGTGGAAGTCCTGCAACCCCTTCCACATGCCTTGCCTTCTGTGTCTCTTCCATCTGGCTGTTCCTGAAAGGCATCCTTTTATGATAAATAGGCAGTACGATGGACATGGGTCTGAGTGAACTCCGAGAGATGGTGATGAACAGGGAGGCCTGGCATGCTGCGATTCATGGGGTCACGCCCACGACTGAGCGACTGAACTGAACTGAAAGTAAACCACTATCTGGAGTTCTGTGAGCCATTCTAGCAAAGTATTGAACCCAAGGAGGAGACCATGGGAACCACTGATTTATATCCAGTAGCTCAGGAGTAGTTTCTGAAGTAAGGGCAGTCCCTGAAACTGATCTAACTTGAGGGCTCAGTGGCAAAGAATCCACCTGCCACTGCAGGAGACATGAGTTCGATCCCCAGTCCAGGAAGATCTCACATACCCTGGAGTAGCTAAGCCTGTGCTCTGGAGCCTGGGAGGCACAGCTGTTGAGCCCGTGTCCCACAGCCCCCGAAGCCCAAGCGCCCTGGAGCCCAGACTCAGCAACAAGAGAAGCCGCCACAGTGAGGAGCCCGTGCCCTACAACCAAGAATAGCTCCCACTCGCTGCACCTGGAGAAAATGCCTGCGCAGCAACAACCACCCAGCAGAGCCAAAAATAAATAAATAAAAGTATTTAAAAACAAAAAAACCCCAAGATTTGGTTAGGACACTCAGCTGGTGTCAGAGAATTGGTTGGTGTGGGAAACCCACATACCTTTGGTGTCAGAAGTGGAAGAAAATTGTTTTTCCCCTTAGGGCCAGCTCTGTGGTAGGCACTTCACAGTGTCTCTTTCACTTCTTTTACACCTGTGGATAGAGGCGCTGAGCTTATTCCATTCTGCCGAGGAGGAGCTGGGCTCTGCCAGGGTCACACTAAGGCAGAGCCTGAAGCGTTATAGGGCCCCACCTGCAAAACCCATGCTCTTAGGCACTTTGCTGCCTTTTGTTGAAATATTTGTATATATTTCCAGTAATTCACAGATCCTTAAAGGCTTTTATGCAGCAATTCCCCCGGCTCTAAATGTTTCTGGATCAGCAAAGGCTTCAGCTTTGGTAAGCCATCCACCCCCTTCTGGGTTCACCCATCTCTGCTGTCTTACCAAGCCTGCCCCAATTACATGTCCTAGAAAATACTACTTCAAATGCTGGAAAAACTTCAACAAAACCAAAAGCCTTTTCCTCAAACTTTTTCCAAATCCGCAGGCTTTTTAAAAGTCACATCAGTTGGGCCACTGGCATTGGCTGAGCCCTAGCTGTCAACACGGCAGACGCCCAGGCCCATCCTTGGCCTTCTCCATTCACACTTGCTTCCTGGGTGAACCCACCTGGTCTTGTGGCTTTAAACATCCACTGTAGGAATTCCCTAGTGGTCCAGTGGCTAAGATTCCATGCTCCCAATGCAGGGGGCCTGGCTTCAATCCTTGGTCAGGGAACTAGATCTCACACACTACAAGGAAGATCAAAGATCCTGCGTGCCACAACCAAGAGTATGCATGCTGCAAACGAAGATCCCAAACTGCAGCAAAGACCCGCCCGACACGCTGCAGCGAAGATCAAAAATCTTGCATACTGCAGTCAAGACCCGCCTCCAGCCTCCTGCCATGACTTCAACCATTGCCCAACACCCCCCCCAACCCACCACTTGTTCGTGCTGTTCCCTTGGTCCAGAATGCCCTTTCTCCCTTCTCTGTCTGCCTAATTCCTCTGTGCTCCTAGACTCAGCTCCAAGGTCACCTCCCCCGTGAAGTCTTCCCTGATCACCCACTCCCACCTCCCCAGCACTCTGTAATTACCATCTTCTTCCCGGGGCTCACCCATCCAGTCCTCACAGCAAGGTCACCTTGGCTGAGATGACTAACAGGCCAGAAAAGCAGTTTGGTGGCCCAAATGGCAAAGGCCTTAGCACCTTCTGTGAATTTGGGACTGTTCCCAGAATCCCAAGGTCAAATGGTAGATGTGTATGGCATGAGGAGGGGGCAAGTGGGACTGGAAAAGGGAAGGAGAAGGGACAAGAACCAACACATTTGGAGCAGATTCTATGTTCTTGTGCTAAAGGCCCTGGAGATGCTACTTCATTGTTAAAGCCCTGGGAGGTAAGGATTTTAAAAACAGAAGAACTGGTGTATAAGAGTTACAAAACTAACAAAGGTAGCATTTCAAAGCAGTTCAAGAGACTATTCGATAAAAGGCTTTAATATGAAATTGGCTATGTATATGGAAACAGTCAAGTTGGATCCCTTACACGGCATTAAAACTCCAAATGAAATATGTTAGTTGCTCAGTTGTGCCTGACTCTTTGCGACCCCATGGACTGTAGCCCACCAGGATCCTCCACCCATGGAATGCTCCAGGCAAAAATACTGGAGTGGGTAGCCGTTCCCTTCTCCAGGGGATTTTCCTGACCCAGGGATCCAACCGGGGTTTCCCACACTGCAGGCAGGTGCTTTACCACACAATCATTCAAGTGACTATTTATGTGAATTTGGGGTAGGATAGGTCTTTGTCAGCCTAACACAGACGGCTGTGACCAGAAAGGAAAATACTGAGAGACCCAACTACGTAAAAATGTAAATGCTTCATATGTCAACAAATAAAGTGAAAATGAAAAACCGGGAAAAATATTTCCTACAGGCTACCAGATAGAAAGGGCTTCCCTGGTGGCTCAGCAGTCAAGAATCCTCCTGCAATTCAGGAGACACAGGTTTGATCCCTGGGTCAAGGAGATCCCCTGGAGGAGGGCATGGAAACCTGTTCCACTATTCTTGCCTGGAGAATTCCGTGGACAGAGGAGCCTGGTGGGCTACAGTTCATAGGGTCACAAGGAGTCAGACATAACTGAAGCGACTGAACACAACACAGCACCAGACAGAAGTACAGGTTCATAATCTAAACAGACAATTCACACAGTAAGAAATATAGATGGGCCAAAGTGCAATTTTTCCAGTAATCACAGAAATATGAGTTAAGTCAAATTGAGGTACTGTTTAACATGTACCAAATTACTGGGACTTTCCTGGTGGTCCAGTGGCTAAGATTTCATGCTGCCAATGCAAGGGGCCTGGGCTTGAACCCTGATCAGGGAAATAGATCCCACATGCAACTAAGACCTGGCATAGCCACAGAAATAAATTAATAACGAAAGGGTCATGAGGTACCATGGGAGAATGCACTGTATAAAACTGCTGATGATAGAAACTGTCACTGTATAGGTTATAAACAGCTTTTGCATTCTAGGGCAGGAGAAGGGGTCTGTTACAGAGAAGATACTTCCTTTGTTCTGAATCGGTTTGGAAAGACCCTTTCCTCCAGCCCTCTTACTCAGGCAGCTGCGAAGTAACAGCCCCCTGATGCTCTTGGGGACGTTCTGAGCTAGCTGCTTTAGACTAAGGTGTTAAATATTCTAATCCATTATATAAATTCAGTTAGGTGGTTAAATGATGCCCCCAGCCCCAACCCCAAACTCGATTTTGGACTGCTCTCTGCAGGAAGGTGCAAGAGCAGGAACTGAAGCATGCTTTAGATGGGAGGCCAGGATTCTTCTCCCCTGCAGTGGTGGCTGGGGTGTCTGCATGCTGGGCAGTAGGCTGCCCCCTGGGGAATAGGGGTCCAGTCGAGGGCACTGAACCCCTATCTAGAGGCCAAGGTGGGCTAAAAAGAAAACAGTCGTGTGGCACCCGTGGAGAATCTCAGACTGTGGACTTTGGCAGCAGTGACCTCCGGTTTAAATCTGCCTTTTGTTCTCCCCAAACCTGCAGTCAGATTTTTATTAGGTTGGTGGTAGCTGTGTTTTAGGGAATTCAGGGAGAGTGTTGAGCCTAGAGAAGCCGTCCTGGGAGCTGAAGCCTGGAGATGTCAGCAGACGGCAGGAGGTGACCCATTTCTGGGAAGAAGGGCAGTGGTCCAGAGGAAGGGAGGCGGCTTAGGTGATGAGTGGCAGCCAGGTCAGAGCAGGAAACAGAAAGTATGGCTTGCAAGCCACTGGGCAAAGTGAACATTCGGGTCTCACGGGCTGTGTTAAAGAGCAGTGTTGCCCAAGGGCCCAAACCCCAGAATTCCAGGACCCTTGGCTTCATGTTGGAGGCAGGAGAACAGGCTCTTTTCTATGCTGGGTGACTGGAAATGGCAACTCCAAACTGGGAGACAACTTTACAGTTGCAGCAAAATCCTTAAAAATGTGCATACTCTGATCTTCGTTCCCTTATCAGGGGTTGAACCTGGGGCCATGGCTGTGGAAACACTGAGTCCTAACCTCCGGACTGTCAGGGAACTCCCAATAGCTCATTTCTTTTTATCTTTGATAATATTCCATTGGTTGGCTGTCCCACAGTTTATTCGTCTACTGAAGGACATCTTGATTGCTTCAGTTTTGGCAATCATGAATAAAGCTTCTATAAACATCCATGTCCAGGTTTTTGTGTGAGTGTAATTTTCAACTCATTTAGATAAACACTAAGGTGCATAATTGCTGGTTCATACAGTAAAACTATGTTTAACTCTGCAAGAAACCACCAAACTGTCTTCCAAAGTGTCTGTGCCATTCTGCACTCCCACGAGCAATAAAGCAAAATTCCTACGGCTCTACATCCTTGTGAACATTTGGAGGTGTCCACGTTTTGAATTTCAGACATAATAGTAGATGTGTAGTGCTATTTCATTGTTGTTTAATTTGCAGTTTCCCAAAGACACGCGGGGGACTTCCCCATTGGCTCAGTGACAAAGAATCCACCTACCAAGCAAGGAGATGTGGGTTTAATCCCCAATCTGGGAAAATACCCTGGAGAAGAAAATGGCAACCCATTCCAGTATTCTTGCCTGGGAAATTCCATGGACAGAATGGACAGAGGAGCCTGGCAGGCTACAGTCCATGGGGTCTCAAAAGAGTTGGGTATGACTTAAGTGACTAAACAACAACAGTAAAGACATGTGGAGCATCTTTTCATACACGTATCACCACTTCTGTTCCAGGTTTGGGGGATTTCCAGGTGGTGCTGGTGGTAAAGAGCCTGCCTGCCACTGCAGAGATGTAAAAGACACAGGTTCGATCCTTGGGTCGGGAAGATCCCCTGGAGGAGAAAGTGCCAACCCACTCCAGTATTCTTGCCTGGAGAATCCCATGGACAGAGAAGCTTGGCATGCTACAGTCCATGGGGTAGCAAGGAGTGGGACATGCGCTGAGGTGATGGGTTCTGTTGGAGGGCTACTCTCCCCCCACTGTATCAGTTAGCCTTTGCTGTGTTAACGCACTATTTAAAACAAAATCACACATCTGTAGGTGTTGTGGGTTTCGGCTGATTGTGGCTGGGTGAGGCTGGGTGCTTCAAGCTGCACGGCTGGGTCTGTTCTGTCTCTCACTGTGGGTTTCCGGGTCTGCTGGGGCGGCTCTGCTCCACAGTCTCATACCTTCTTTGGACCACTGTACCCAATTTAAATATATATTTTGATAAATGCAGTTTAATATAATGGATCTCCTTTATAAACTTTGGTATATTATTTTGTGCATTTTAAAATAATATTGGGGGTGGTGGTGGTCAAGGCTCCTCCTAGTGGTCAGAGGCTCAGAGAAAGTTAAGAAATCTTGGTCTACAGGAATTTGCAATGCAACCTTGAGTTGAATCCTGAACAGGAAACAACCAAGACATCACACAAAGAAAACTGGTTAAGTAATCTTGATTTTACTTTTACAGTGGAATACCATAAGGGAAGTAAGAACTTTCTTGTAGAAGGATAACAAAATAAAACATTAAAATTACATTCAGTGGGAAAAAGTTTATAAAATAATACATACAGTGCTATCCAATTGCTTTCCTGTACCCCTGATAACCACTGATCCACTTCTGATGACTAGAGCTTTGCCTAAGAATTACTCATTAAAGAAAATAAACAATTGATAAGATGCTCAGAGGGCTTCCTTAGTGGTTCAGGTGGTAAAGAGTCTGCCTGCAATGCAGGAGACGCAGGTTTGATCTGTTGGTCTGGAAGATACCCTGGAGAAGGGAATGGCAACCTACTCCAGTGTTCTTGCCTGGAGAATTCCATGGACAGAGGAGCCTGGCGGGCTACAGTCCGTGGGGTTGCAAAGAGACGTGGACTGACTGACTAACACTTTCACTTTCAAGATGCTTAGAGAAGTTAGCTGAGTTGCCTAAGGCTGGGCACCTCCTCTGGGAAACCTTTTGGATTTTCACCTCTCCGTCCTCTTTATTCCTCCCCACTTCCACCCCATCCAGCATATTACATCTGTGACGAGGTTCTGGGGCTTAGGACTTAAATATGAATTTGGGAGAACATGATTCAACCCTTAACAACACTGTCACAGAGTAGGGGGTCACAAAGACAGCCCCTGAAGCAAAGGAGCTCCACTGCTTCCTAGCTGTGTGACCTTGGGCAAGTGACCTAACTTCTCTGGGCCTCAGTTTTCATGACTGTAAAATGTCAGTAAAGACATGTGGAGCATCTTTTCATACACGTATCACCACTTCTGTTCCAGGTTTGGGGGATTTCCAGGTGGTGCTGGTGGTAAAGAGCCTGCCTGCCACTGCAGGAGATGTAAAAGACACAGGTTCGATCCTTGGGTCGGGAAGATCCCCTGGAGGAGAAAGTGCCAACCCACTCCAGTATTCTTGCCTGGAGAATCCCATGGACAGAGAAGCTTGGCATGCTACAGTCCATGGGGTAGCAAGGAGTGGGACATGCGCTGAGGTGATGGGTTCTGTTGGAGGGCTACTCTCCCCCCACTGTATCAGTTAGCCTTTGCTGTGTTAACGCACTATTTAAAACAAAATCACACATCTGTAGGTGTTGTGGGTTTCGGCTGATTGTGGCTGGGTGAGGCTGGGTGCTTCAAGCTGCACGGCTGGGTCTGTTCTGTCTCTCACTGTGGGTTTCCGGGTCTGCTGGGGCGGCTCTGCTCCACAGTCTCATACCTTCTTTGGACCACTGTACCCAATTTAAATATATATTTTGATAAATGCAGTTTAATATAATGGATCTCCTTTATAAACTTTGGTATATTATTTTGTGCATTTTAAAATAATATTGGGGGTGGTGGTGGTCAAGGCTCCTCCTAGTGGTCAGAGGCTCAGAGAAAGTTAAGAAATCTTGGTCTACAGGAATTTGCAATGCAACCTTGAGTTGAATCCTGAACAGGAAACAACCAAGACATCACACAAAGAAAACTGGTTAAGTAATCTTGATTTTACTTTTACAGTGGAATACCATAAGGGAAGTAAGAACTTTCTTGTAGAAGGATAACAAAATAAAACATTAAAATTACATTCAGTGGGAAAAAGTTTATAAAATAATACATACAGTGCTATCCAATTGCTTTCCTGTACCCCTGATAACCACTGATCCACTTCTGATGACTAGAGCTTTGCCTAAGAATTACTCATTAAAGAAAATAAACAATTGATAAGATGCTCAGAGGGCTTCCTTAGTGGTTCAGGTGGTAAAGAGTCTGCCTGCAATGCAGGAGACGCAGGTTTGATCTGTTGGTCTGGAAGATACCCTGGAGAAGGGAATGGCAACCTACTCCAGTGTTCTTGCCTGGAGAATTCCATGGACAGAGGAGCCTGGCGGGCTACAGTCCGTGGGGTTGCAAAGAGACGTGGACTGACTGACTAACACTTTCACTTTCAAGATGCTTAGAGAAGTTAGCTGAGTTGCCTAAGGCTGGGCACCTCCTCTGGGAAACCTTTTGGATTTTCACCTCTCCGTCCTCTTTATTCCTCCCCACTTCCACCCCATCCAGCATATTACATCTGTGACGAGGTTCTGGGGCTTAGGACTTAAATATGAATTTGGGAGAACATGATTCAACCCTTAACAACACTGTCACAGAGTAGGGGGTCACAAAGACAGCCCCTGAAGCAAAGGAGCTCCACTGCTTCCTAGCTGTGTGACCTTGGGCAAGTGACCTAACTTCTCTGGGCCTCAGTTTTCATGACTGTAAAATGGGGATTGCGTGTATCACTGACAGCTGCCTCCAGCTGCTGCCTTTCCAGATCCACCCTCATGTTTCTGCTGAGGTTGCAGGAACATGCTGCTTCCAGCCAGTGACTGGGCAGAGGGGAGCTAACGTGGGCTAGTCCCCACGAGACACAGGGTGCCTTTAGCCGGGACTTCCCAGGTGGCCTGGCTGACACTGTCCTCCAACTGCACTACCAGCCATCTGAGAGCCTTCCTCCCCCACCCTCCGCACTGGCCATCCCCCAGGTGTCAGACTTTCAGACCTGAATCGTAGTCTGATGGCATATCTTACCCAAGGGTAATAGTAACACGGTCCACAGGGGTAGTTATGACAACCCTGCACAAGAAGTCATATGCATAAAGCACTGAGAAAAGCACTTGGCACTTGTTCGGTGCGCAATAAAAGTTTATGCATTCACAAGCATTTATTTGGTATCTGCTGTGTGCAAAACACTGGGGTTGCAGAGATGAGTAAAACTTAGTCTTTTTTATTTTTTAAAAAAATTTATTTAGTTAGTTATTTGGCTAAACCAGGTCTTAGTTGCAGCACGTGGGATCTTTAGTTGTAGGATATGGGATCTAGTTCCCTAACCAGGGATAAACTCAAGTCCCCTCCATTGGGAGCTCAGAGTCTTAGCCACTGAGGCATCAGGGAAGTCCCTCGTCCCTGGTATTGGTCTCAGCATCTCTGAAGAGGTAAACCCAAGTGAGGATAGAAGCAGTGCATGGAGAAATTGAGAGCAGAGTATGGGGGAGGGTTGAGCACTCTGGAAATGATCTTAAAGGAGTAATTCAGGAGAAATTAAAAGCTACAAAGGTGAGGATGCCCAGGGCCCTCTCCACCACTCACAATCCACCCTGCACCCAGGAGTTCCAGTGATCAGAAAGATCATCCTCAAATCCAGATCTGATCACATCTTTCCTCAGCTGCCAGGCACCTGGGTGGCCCTCAGACTCCCACGGTCAGGAAGCATCACTGGTCCAGTCCTGCCTCTGCTGCAGCTTTGATTCAATCTCACCAACACCAAGGGCTTCCCAGGTGGCGCTAGTGGTAAAGAACTGCCTGCCAATGCAGGAGACATGAGAGACAAGGGTTCGATCCCTGAGTTGGGAAGGTCCTCTGAAGGAAGGCATGGCAATCCCTCCAGTATTCTTGCCTGGAGAATCCCATGTACAGAGGAGCCTGGCAGGCTATAGTCAATGGGGCTGCAAAGAGTTGGACACAACTGAAGCGACTTAGCACACCAACACTGAAGCCAGACAGACCATCGCTTTAGGCTTCAGCCACCGCCTTTCTTTCTCTACCAGGTCTACACTCTTGCATATTTTTTAAAAAAATTTATTTAGTTAGTTATTTGGCTAAACCAGGTCTTAGTTGCAGCACGTGGGATCTTTAGTTGTAGGATATGGGATCTAGTTCCCTAACCAGGGATCAAACTCAAGTCCCCTCCATTGGGAGCTCAGAGTCTTAGCCACTGAGGCATCAGGGAAGTCCCTCGTCCCTGGTATTGGTCTCAGCATCTCTGAAGAGGTAAACCCAAGTGAGGATAGAAGCAGTGCATGGAGAAATTGAGAGCAGAGTATGGGGGAGGGTTGAGCACTCTGGAAATGATCTTAAAGGAGTAATTCAGGAGAAATTAAAAGCTACAAAGGTGAGGATGCCCAGGGCCCTCTCCACCACTCACAATCCACCCTGCACCCAGGAGTTCCAGTGATCAGAAAGATCATCCTCAAATCCAGATCTGATCACATCTTTCCTCAGCTGCCAGGCACCTGGGTGGCCCTCAGACTCCCACGGTCAGGAAGCATCACTGGTCCAGTCCTGCCTCTGCTGCAGCTTTGATTCAATCTCACCAACACCAAGGGCTTCCCAGGTGGCGCTAGTGGTAAAGAACTGCCTGCCAATGCAGGAGACATGAGAGACAAGGGTTCGATCCCTGAGTTGGGAAGGTCCTCTGAAGGAAGGCATGGCAATCCCTCCAGTATTCTTGCCTGGAGAATCCCATGTACAGAGGAGCCTGGCAGGCTATAGTCAATGGGGCTGCAAAGAGTTGGACACAACTGAAGCGACTTAGCACACCAACACTGAAGCCAGACAGACCATCGCTTTAGGCTTCAGCCACCGCCTTTCTTTCTCTACCAGGTCTACACTCTTGCAGGTACCTCTGCCTGGAACATCTTTCCCTTCCCTGTCATTTTACCACCTCCTGTCTATCCTTCATGGGCTTCCCTGATAGCTCAGTTGGTAAAGAATCTGCCTGCAATGCAGGAGACCCTGGTTCGATTCCTGGGTCAGGAAGATCCCCTGGAGAAGAGATAGGCTACCCACTGTAGTATTCTCGGGCTTCCCTTGTGGCTCAGGTGGTAAAGAATCCACCTGCAATGCAGGAGACCTGGGTTTGATCCTTGGGTTGGGAAGATTCCCTGGAAAAGGGAAATGCTCTCCACTCCAGTATTCTGGCCTGGAGAATTCCATGGACTCTGTAGTCCATGGGGTCGCAAAGAGTAGGTTACGACTGAGCGACTTTCACTTCACTGCGTATTCTTCAGGCCTCAGCTAAGATGGCCCTTCCTCTGGGCAGCCCTCTCTGATTTCCTAAGTCAGAGAGGTGGCTCTCTTCTGGGTCCCCTAGCCCCATGTCTGCCCTGTCACACTGCTCTGCCAGGGCCTGGCTCTTTGTTTTCCTTGCAGGACTGTGAACTCCCAGAGGGCAGGGACTGTGTTTACATTTCTATTTTCAGTTTTTCATTATGAAAAATTTCAGACATCTACCAAAAAAAAAGAGAGAACAGCACCATGAAACCCCATACACCCATCACCCCAGAGCGCACTGATTTTGTCCTGTTGGTTCAGTCTCTCTCCCCGTTTTTTACTTTTTTCCTCCTTTACTAAAGTATTGTAAAGCAAATCACCCCCACCCCATGTATTTCATTATGCTTCTCTAAGAAATTGAATGAATAGTTATTAATCACATGAATGACTGCTGCAGAGCTGTTTATAACAGCTCCCAACTGGAAACATGCTTGTTAGCTAACATTGGAAAATGAAGGGGTGACCAGCCAAAGGACTCTGATGCATCTCTTCAGAGGATCAGTAAGAAGACCACAGCAGCCTCCTGGCAAGATGCTCGTGACCAAGAAAAGCCCAGAGAAACAAAGAGCTCAGTCCAAGCTGGTCTCCGCACCCTTTTTTGGCAAGCAGGCCAATATAGCTGCCTGGGTTCCCAGTCAGAACAGAGAAGGCAAAAAGGAAGGTGAGGATGAGGGTGGCATGGTGTTGGCGAAAATGCTCTTTTCCCTTCCTAATGTTCCTCTTTGTTCTTAACGTTATCTTTCCAAGCTGTTACCTGCAAACCAGACTTGCTGCGGGCTGTGTGTGAGGCTGAACAAAGGACTGGTGGCATCTGCTGGCTCCGTGGGGAGCTGGCTGGAGCCACTGAAAGCCTTGCTGCAGACCTCATGACAAAGGGTGGATCCAAACTCCGGGCACAGCCCGGAGACGGCCCGTCTCACTTTCCAGAAGGTGGTCGACAAGCCACACGGCTGTTTGTTCTTCTGCTGCCAGGGTTTTAGAAAGGCCAAGGTGTGGTGGCAGGGAGTCACCTGATGTTCTAGGCCATGTGTGTGCTTCAAGCGCACCGGGGTCCTCATCCCAGCCAGGTGGCCCGCCCGCTGGGCGCCTGGAGCTTGCTCTGCCTGTTGACTGGTTACTGGGGTGAGTGGTTCTGAGATCTCTGTTCCTCTGGCACTTGCATTGATGACAAACCCTGACCCAGAGGGTTGTCCTGAGGAAAACAAGATCCACTTTTCAGCTTGGTTCCCAGGCACACTGACCCTTAGCTGCCTGGGTTCCCAGTCAGAACAGAGAAGGCAAAAAGGAAGGTGAGGATGAGGGTGGCATGGTGTTGGCGAAAATGCTCTTTTCCCTTCCTAATGTTCCTCTTTGTTCTTAACGTTATCTTTCCAAGCTGTTACCTGCAAACCAGACTTGCTGCGGGCTGTGTGTGAGGCTGAACAAAGGACTGGTGGCATCTGCTGGCTCCGTGGGGAGCTGGCTGGAGCCACTGAAAGCCTTGCTGCAGACCTCATGACAAAGGGTGGATCCAAACTCCGGGCACAGCCCGGAGACGGCCCGTCTCACTTTCCAGAAGGTGGTCGACAAGCCACACGGCTGTTTGTTCTTCTGCTGCCAGGGTTTTAGAAAGGCCAAGGTGTGGTGGCAGGGAGTCACCTGATGTTCTAGGCCATGTGTGTGCTTCAAGCGCACCGGGGTCCTCATCCCAGCCAGGTGGCCCGCCCGCTGGGCGCCTGGAGCTTGCTCTGCCTGTTGACTGGTTACTGGGGTGAGTGGTTCTGAGATCTCTGTTCCTCTGGCACTTGCATTGATGACAAACCCTGACCCAGAGGGTTGTCCTGAGGAAAACAAGATCCACTTTTCAGCTTGGTTCCCAGGCACACTGACCCCAGAGGAGAAGGGGGCCTGTCCCCAGCAGACTTCCTTGGATCCACCCCTACTCTTTCAATTCAGTTCAGTTCAATTCAGTTCAGTCACTCAGTCGTGTCCAACTCTTTGTGACCCCATGGACCGCAGCACGCCAGGCTTCCCTGTCCAACACCAACTCCCAGAGCCTGCTCAAACTCATGTCCATTGAGTCTGTGGTGCCATCCAAACATCTAATCCTCTGTCATCCCCTTCTCCCCTCTTCAATCTTTCCCAGCATTAGGGTCTTTTCCAAGGAGTCAGTTGTTCACATCAGGTGGCCAAAGTATTGGAGTTTCAGCTTCAGCATCAGTCCTTCCAGTGAATATTCAGGACTGATTTTCTTTAAGGTGGACTGGTTGGATCTCCTTGCAGTCCAAGGGACTCTCAAGAGTCCTCTCCAACACCACAGTTCAAAAGCATCAATTCTTCGGCGCTCAGCTTTCTTTATAGTCCAGCTCTCACATCCATACACGCCTACTGGAAAAACCATAGCTCAGCGTCCTGTAAACAGGAGGCGTGATGACTTCCTACTTGTTCTCCCAAGTGCCATGCTGAGCCCAGTGTCTTCCTGCTCCCTAGAAAACCTGACTTGAGGAATTCTGGAAAGAGGACCCATCAGAGTGCATTGGTTAGGGGGCAGGGATGGAAAGAGGCTTGGGGGTACATGTCTGGAAGCCCTAAGTTGCAGTTCCAGCTCCCCATAAGTCACTTGGGAACCTTAGGACTATCTCTCCCACTTGCTGCACCTACCAATGTGTCCATTCATCTCCATCTCACTCAAACCAATGTGATGCCACACACGGTCATTAAGCAGCTTCCTGGGGGCCTGCGAGGAGACCCAGAGCTGACCTGCCATAGTTCCTGTGCTTGGAAAGGTCACTTCAAACAATAACTATGGTTTTAAATGGTCAAAAAACGACTGAGGGTGTGATTTGTAGTGAGGGAACGGATGGGGTTCAAGGTAGGCTACCGCCAAATATGCCACTTTGGCAAACTGATTATTTTGAATTGAAGTTTCTTGGGGAACAGCCAGTGGGAGAACACGTGTCCCCTTGAAAGCAGGAAATAAATCTCCCGTGTGAAGCTATTCTCTGCATACCAGGACGAGAGAAGAAATCCTATCTCCAGAAACGTGAAATGCAAGGTCTCAAGGCCAAGAAGGCTACCTAAACAAACTCTGTTACTCTTTCATTAACTTGCTACCCCAAGCAAAAAGCCTTTTGTTTTGTCCAAACTTTACAAATAATTGTTTCTTTGTCTGCAAGATATAAAAGCTGCCTGCTTCGGCCACTTCTTTGAGCTTCCTATGTTTGGGGCTCCTATAAGGATGAAATTAAATTTGATTGTTAAGTCTCTTGTTGATCTGTCTTTTGCCAGTTTAATTCTATTCGACGAGCCAAAAAGAGCCTAGAAAGGCAAAGGGAAATTCTTCCTTCATAGAGGATCAAGAAAAATGGCAAGGGCTTTCATTTGCTAAGGGGCTTTGAGGATGGGGCAGAAGTTCACTGGGCAGGCATGCGTGGGAACAACAGGGACAAAGATGGCGGCAGGAAACACATGTGTTTGAGAAACTTGAAGCAGTTATGCTGAGGCTGAGCTGGGAAGGGCCTTGGAGGGTCTGCCTACCTCACAGGGTTTCCAGGAAAGGTCTTGGCATCTTCTACTGATGTGTTTTTACCCACAACAGCAGGACACTTCTGAGGGCAAGTTTGTGGATTCCCCCAGCAAACAATTCTCCAGTCCTCTGCAGATACCAATGGGGAGCCTTATAGTTTAATTCATTCTAACACTAACCTGTGCAGACCCCACAGGTTAAGAGGGTTTCCCAGGTGTGTTAGTGGTAAAGAACCTGCCTGCCAATGCAGGAGATGTAAGAGACAAGGGTTCAATCCCTGAGTTGGGAAGATCCCTGGAGAAGGGAATGGCTACCCACTCCAGTATTCTTGCCTGGAGAGTCCCATGGACGACAGAGTAGCCTGGCGGGCTACAGCCTACAGGGTCGCACAGAGTCACACACGGCTGAAGCGACTTAGCACACACACATGCCACAGGTTAAGGGTCAAGTGCCACAAGACTGCCCTCCTTTTCAGTTGCAAGCAGAGGGTCCTAAGGTTTCCCACATTTCTGTCCAATTTGGCTACAAATCAAATCCCTTGACCCCCTCCTCCCATTCCGTAATTTGTGTAACAGCTCACGTAACTCAAGGCAACACCTTACTATTGCTGGTTTATTACAAAGAACACAAACAGCTACACGAAGAGGTACATAGGTAAGCTCTGTTAGGGTGCACAGAGAGCAGAGCTTCTGTCTCCACGGAGTCTGAGGTGTGCCACGCTCCCAGCAAGTGGACATATGCAAAACCCAGAAGCTCTCCAAACCCCTTCACTGAGGGTTTTTATGGACATTCCATTATCCAGGCATGATTGATTGAATCATTGGCCACTGGTGATTATCTCCCTTTCCAGCCCCTCTCCTCTCCCCTCAGGTGGAGGGTGGGGGCCCTAAAGCTCCAGCCCTCTAACCACACGGTTGGTCCCTCTGCAATCAGCCTCCATCCAGAAGTTATCTAAGAGCTTCCAGCCATGTCGTTCATTATCTATAAACTCCAGTACAGTGAATAAGTGCTTGCTATAAATAACAAGATGCTCCTATAATCACTGTTAGGAAATGTCAAAACTCTTATTATGTTTAATTTTTTAAAAAATGCTTATTTTATTTTGTTTTAAAATATTTATTTGGCCGCACAAGGTCTCAGTTGCAGCATGTGGGATCTTCGCTCATCACTGAGGCATGCTGGTTCTTTAGTTGTATCATGTGGGATCAGAAAATGACTGAGGGCATAATTTGCAGTGATTCCCTGACTGGTGATCAAACTCGGACCTCTTGCATTGGGAGTGGGAGTCTTAGCTGCTGGACCACCAGGAAGACCCCAAACCCTTTGAGAAGCTCTGTGCTAGGACCTGGGAAGAAGACAAAGAGTCAGAAGACTGAGTTCAAATCCTGACATTTCTGTTGGCTGACTTGCTGAATTGGAGTTTTCTGCTTTACGAATTAGGATGATTACAATACCCATCTCACCAGGTTGGAGTGAGAAGTAAATAAATGAATGATGAAAAAACAACCAACAAATTCCTGGCATCCAGTAGGTGCTCAATGTGTGTGTATTCTCTTTTTAAAACACTAAATTGTAATCTGAATGTAATTAACATCAGCACTTGCCATAGGTCAGGTCTTTCTGTGGTATCTCATTTAATCCTTGCAGTCATTTAGCCAGGTAGATTATCACTCCCGTTCTACAGAGGACACTGAGGCTCAGAGAGGGCAGGTGGCTTGTTTAAGGTCACACAGGTGACAGGATATGGGGCAAGAGTTAGAAAGAAGTGGGCTGGACTCCAAATCTTAATTCTTTCGACTTTTTCTCAATAGACAAACCACCAAGCCTCTCCTTCCTTCATTGCAGAGACTGCACATAGCCTCTTGGTATTCATTTCCCAATCTTTTTCTGTAACAGCAACTTGTAGTTGGTCACTTTGTAGCTCCATTCAAAGCTTTCATTTCCTGACCTCCTTTTCACCAAGACGTGGTCATGGGGGCTAGGATACAGCCATTGAGATGTAAGGAGAAGTGTCATGAGGCACCTCTGGGGTCTCCTTAAAAGAGAAGGGAGATTGCGTGCCAGGCTCCTTTGTCCATGGAATTTTCCAGGCAAGAACACTGGAGTGGGTTGCCATTTCCTACTCCAGGAGATCTTCCCAGCCCAGGGATCGAATGTTTCATGCATCTCCAGCATTGGCAGGCGGATTCTTTACCACTAGTGCCACCTGGGAAGCCAGTGAGATTGCACGCGTGCGTGCATGCTAGGTCTCTTCAGTTGTATCTGACTCTGTGCGACACTATGGACTGTGGCCCACCAGGCTCCTCTGTCCGTGGGGATTCTCTAGCCAAGAATACTGGAGTAGGTTGCCATGCCTTTCTCTAGGGGATCTTTCCCGACCCAGGGATCAAACCTGTGTCTCTTATGTCTCCTGCACTGGCAGGCATGGTTCTTCACCACTAGCGTCACTTGGGAAGCCAGTGAGACTGCTTACAAGTAAATGTTAATTTGAAAAAAAAAGAAAAAAAAGGAGAAAGAAAATGCCATCTTCCTACTTTTCTCTTTCCTTTCTGCTGGCTGAACTCAGATGAAATGGCTGAACTCAAGGAGCCATCTCAGGCCGTGCGGAGCTAGCTGTGTTGGTAGGACAGCAAGATGGTGAATCACCATCCCAGTCATAGACTGCCTCCCTCTTCCCTCTTCTGAATGTTAGCTCTTCTCTATTAAGCCTTTCTTTCAGCTTCTAAACAGGCTCAAGTTTCTCCCAAGCTAAAAGAAAAAACCCTCCCTCAAACCCATGTTCCCTTCCCTCCCTCTCCTGAATCCAGCTGGGAGGAACCACCTATTCTCAAGGTCTTTGTGTCTCCATTTCCCTGCCACTCCTCAACTCACTGTATCTGGGTTTCTGTCCTACCATTCCATCAGAATTGCCTGGGTCAAGGGCCTGGGACGGCTAAATCTCATGGGCTTTCTTCGGTTATCTTCTACCTGGATCTCTCAGGAGCACGCCATGTTGTTGCCCATGCCCCCCTCACCCTGGGTTCTGGGGCACCTCTGCTCCCCTTGCCTCTCCAGCTGCTCACTCTCTGTTGTCTTTGCTCGCAACCTTCTGCTTTGAGCTCTAGTCCTCTCTGTCTAAGGAATGATCTGATTCCTTTTCTTGCATGTCTCAAAAGCTTCTCAAACTCAACACATCCAGGGAATCCCCTGGCAGTCCAGTGGTTAGGACACCAAGCTTTCATCGCGGAGGTCCCAGGTTCAATCTCCAGTCAGGGAACTAAGATCCCACAAGCTGTGCTGCACAGCCAAAAACAAAGCAAAAAACAACAGAAACAGCATCAACACGTCCAAACTGAAAATCCTCCTTCTCCAGAAACCTAGCTGTTCTTGTCAGAAATCTGAATCTTTGACACATCTCTTCCCATCATCATCCACAACCAATCCATGGTCAAGCTTTGACAGTTTCATCTCCTAAATAAAGTCCACCCGACGGCCTTCAGCTGACTCAGGCCACTCCAGGGACTGTTGCCTGGATCTAGTAAACAGTCTCCTAATCGGTCTTTTCATCTCCACTCCAGTCCTCTTCTAAACACCAGTTCCGCACACAGTAGTGAAAGGAATCTTTCTACCAACAGGGTCACGTCAATGACTTGCTCAAAAGTCAACAGCTTGCCTTTGTCCTCCAGATGAATAGCCCAACTCCGGCCTGGGCCAGCAGGGTCAGAGTCCGCCCGCTTACCCGCTTCACTTCGCTCCCCTTCCCTCTCGTTCCGCCTCTGGCCTTCTGTGACATCCAGCTTCCTGAACTCACCACTCCCCTTTCTCGCCGCTGTACCCTCCTGCTCTTCCTTGTTGTCACAGTTATCCAAAGAATATTTATTGAGTGAATGAATAATTTGCCCGCCCCCACCCTCATGCGAAGAGCCCACTCATTGGAAAAGACCCTGATGGTGCGAATGATGGAAGGCAAAAGGAGAAGGGGAGGGCAGAGGATGAGCTGGCTGGATGGGCATCACCGATTCAATGGACATGAGTTTGAGCATACTCCCGGGAGGCAGGCGGGAAGCCTGGCGTGCTGCAGTTCATGGGGTAGCAGAGTCGGACACGACTAAGCGACTGAATAACAACGCCCCCAAACTGCTCATAAAGTACCCCAAACTTTTAGGAGCCCCACTTGACACGGATTCTGAAGAATGCTCGCAAATAAAGGATGAGCGGCAACCGCAAAAGGAAGCGCGCTTTTTCCCCGCTTTATGCCCTACAGGAGAAAGGAGTCAAAACCGCGCCTGCGCAGCTCGCTCCGCTACGGCCGCATCCTGCTTCGGCCGTGGGGTGGCGCTGCGCGCATGCTCCCTGGTAGCGCGATCCTCCTGACTGGCTTCGGGCCGCTCTAGCCGCCCTTTTCGACTGCTCCACCGGGAGGCGGGCGCGACCGCGGGGGTCCCTCCAAGATGGCGGCGCAGAGGAGGAGCCTGCTGCAGAGTGTGAGGAACCCACCCGCTCTTCGGGCTGGGGGTTGGGAGCCCCGGGGGAACTGTCGGGTGCAGGCGCGGCCCCCTATGCGCCTTTGGGCTGCCTCCCAGTCCCTAGCCGGGTGTGGCCGTCACCCTTCCCGTTTCCCGGGCCGGCCCACCCCCCTCATTCGTGACCCGGGGGCGAGTGCAGCCCCGCAAGGCCTGCGCGTGCGCGGTGCTGCCCAGGCCGCCGGGGGCTCGGATTCGCGGTCCAGCGGCCGCGAGCGTCAAGGGCGCGTGGAGGGTGCGAGCGTCCTGAAGCCTGCAGGGACACTAGCGCGCGGCCGCCGAGAGAGCCCGAGCAGCGAGCCCACCCCGGGCCCTGGGCAGGTGGTTCGATAATCCTCATAGCAACACCAGCCCATTGTATGGCCTACTTGTATTCCAGGCTTTGTGCCAGTCGCTTTACATTTGTTTGTACGTTTAATTTTCATATCAGCCCCGTGAAGTAGATACTGTAATTCTTCCTGTTTTACAGATGAGGAAACTGAGGCACAGAGAGGTGGTCCTTTGCCCAAGGCCACACAGCTGGTAAGTGGCAGAGGCAGGATTCAAGTTAGGGATTCTGATTCCGGAAACTCTCTTAACCTCTAGGTTATACGGAAGGAATGGCTGGGTTCAGACCCTGGTTCTAATTCACTGTTCCTCCATTGGCCTCAGTTTCCTTAGGTGTTAGGTAAGAGTAGGTAGTATGTGTGTGGGGGAAGTGGGGGCGTTGTCTTGAGATTCCACTCCTCAGTCTGGACCCTCCTGGGCTTGTCACTGGTGTCTTCCAGCCTCTGCATCCTTTTGATACACGTTCACTTCCATGGTGCATGTTGGCACCATGGACCTATTCTGACTTGCCAGGGCAGGTTGGCAGTCACCTGGGTCCTCCTCAGACCTGGCAGTCTGTTGTACTTGTCCGTGGACTTGACTGCCTCCTGTAGTGGAAAGTGAAGAGAGGGATTTATGATCTATAGTGAAGAGTGTCGCCATTGCCTACCTCCACTGGGTGGGCATTTAATACATTGTTTTTAAAGCATTTGAAGCCAGGTGCAGTGCTTAGCCTTCCCTGGTGGGGAATGCTCTCTTCCCCTCCACAGCTTTGGCTGCCCCTTTATTTTACTGCTGCCTGGCAGTTTGGCCTCATCCTTGAGTTGGTTAGGCAGGCCTAGCCTTCTGTTTTGTAGGAGGGCAGGGCCTCTGTGCAAATGTCCCAGTGTAGTAAACATTGAAGAAATACTGGCTGGATGGTGGCAAGTGCTGGAGTGGTAACCGTAGGCTGACTTGGCTTGCCGAAGAGAGAGGCTACCAGCTTCCCTCCCTTCTCTGTGTGATGGAGCCCAAGTGACTCGGGGTTAGACAGAGGCGAGCTTTGCTAGCTCCAGAATGTGTTCCTGGGTGGTGTGCTTTCTTTTAAAAAGTTGGCTGGTTAGCTTGAACCACACAGCATTATGATGAAAGGCAAAGGAATGGTGGGTGTGCTCACAGTAGGCCCCACCACCCTAATGACGTTCAAGACATCTTTGCTCACAGGATGTCCAAGCGTCCATGCACCCGTGCTAGGCTTGACCTGCCCTCCACTGTCCTGAGTCTTGTTGAGAGGAGCTCAGACAACATCATTCCGCAGGTGGCTGTAAGGGATGCTGATCTGTAGTTACTGGACCCGGGGATACGAAGATAATAGGGTGGATATCCACCCTTACTGCATTTGCAGTGCTGCGTGGAGAAGCATGTATCACAAAGACAGTGATGAGGGCACCCTCGAAGAGGGGCTGCTGATGGCCTGATTTGACCAGGTCATTGGAGGCTTGTAGGAGGGGCTGGGGACCTGTTGACATGGGAGGCTGGGAGGGGTGCAGATTAGCTGAGCGCTTCATGGAATGTCGTCCTGAGGAGTTTCACCTCTGGTCCCCAGGTGGTGTAGTGCCTTGAAAGGTCTTTTGAAGAGAAGATGAGCTTTTGAAGTAACTTCAAAAGAACATGGGTCCTTCACAGCCTGATAAAACAGCTCACCAGTCCTGTATGGCCTTGGGCAAGTCACATAGCATCCCTGAACCTTGATTTTTCACTTAACTTCCCTGAACCTTAGTTTCCTCAACCGAGGGTACTCCCAGGAGCGTTGTTAGTATTAAATGAACATGTTACATGCCTGACCTGGTGTGGTTATGCTCCAGCCATGAACCTCCACCTGCAGTTCTGCTGAATGAAGGCGCATTTCTTTTCCTCCAGTGTCACGAGTACTCCCTGTGTGGCAGGCACTGGGTAAGGGCAGGGGACTCTGCCCTCATGAAGCTTATGTTCTGGTAAGGGAGACAGGAAACAATAAGTACAGACTGTATACGATATTACAGTTTCTAGGGTATAACACAGGAAGTGGTACGAGGAAGAATAGGCAGGATTCACAGACAGGATGATGGAGGGCCTGTTGTAGAGAGTGGTCGGGGAAGATTGACGTTTGATGAGATGCACGGGCCATGTAGGAGGGAGTATTTCTGCATGAGGCAACAGGGCTGCAAAGCCTTTCCAGTTTGAAGAGGATCAGGAGGCCAGCATGGCTGGAGTGGAGTGGATTGACATCTGAGGGAGCCTTGTGCATCCTCATGTGAGCTCTGGGTTCTGTGCTAAGTGTAATGTGACGCTCTCAGGTTTGAGTCAAGGCGTGAAGCGATCTGATTTGTGGCTGGAGCAAGAGCCTTCCGTAGAGAGGCAGGCATTTCAGTGGCGAGAGTGGAAGCGCAGTGCTCTTGGTCGTCCAGTTGTGAGATGATCGAGTCTTGGCCAGCGATGGCAAAGGGGTGGTGAGGAGTTCTGGATTCTAACTGCATTTTGGGGAAGAGCTGATAGGATTTGCTTGTAGATCAGGCGTGGGGTGTGGGACAGAGGAAGAAGAGTTGAGAAGGACTACAAGGTTTTCGAACAACAGTGGTGCCATTTACTGAGGTGGGGGACCTTGGGGGTAGAGAGAATCACTAGTTTGAGTTTGCTTAAACTATTACTTGCTTAATTGTAAAAAAGTTCACTTGAAATCATTTTTTTTCCTGAGCAGTTAATATCTATGATATCCCAAGTCCTAGCCATATTTTCTCCCCAATATGTATGAAAATAAACATACAGTCTTAAAGTGAAAACATCCTTTAGGTCATCACCTGTAACCATTGCATCACCATCAAAATGTGGTCTAGCTGCTCTGCTGCTGTTGCTAAGTCGCTTCAGTCGTGTCCGACTCTGTGTGACCCGATAGACGGCAGCCCACCAGGCTCCCGCGTCCCTGGGATTCTCCAGGCAAGAACACTGGAGTGGGTTACCATTTCCTTCTCCAGTGCGTGAAAATGAAAAGTGAAAGTGAAGTTGGTTGGTCGTGTCTGACTTGTAGGGACCCCATGGACTGCAGCCTTCCAGGCTTCTCCGTCCATGGGATTTTCCAGGCAAGAGTACTGGAGTGGGGTGCCTAGCTGCTCTAGGGCACAGTAAACTCTGCGATTGTTAGTAGCCCCTTTAAGAGTATATCAGGTCTATATCTCTGATGAAAACAGAACCTTTGATGGAAACGCTAATGAAAGATGAAGGCGCCAGGAGTGGAGTTGCTCCCAGAGAAGCAGGGAAGGAAAAGGAGGTCATTCAGAAGGATGGAGGCAGCATGAGGCATCAGGGTGTTTTAGGCTTTTTGGAGAGAAAGAACTGTCTGTCCCCCACCCGGAGTCATCTTCCTGGGGGCTTTATTCTCCCTTTCTGAGCTCTGAGGAATCCGGGTGCTTTCGCCACAAAAACACTTGGCCTTTTCATATAGTAATTTGATATTCAAGCTGTGGCCTGAACTTGGAATCATGCTTTTGTCCACTTCTGCTGCCCAGGAGTTTGTGATGCGTCTCCACAGGGACTTTTATGAAGTATTTTATGTGACATGGTCACATACGTATGAGGTACTAATGCGTGAATATATGTACACAAGGTGTAACACGCTTAAAGGGTTAAATATAGTTGAATCACTCGAGAAATGTTTTCCAAAATATTAATTTTGGAAACCCCCTCACAGTCAAAGTTAGGCTTTTTGAAACAGATTCTTTCTTGTGAGAAATGAATTTGTAGCTTATCGAAGAGCTAAGTGGGCCATGCTCACAGAGTCCTGTATTTACTTGGCTCTGTGAGCCGTGAGATGCCCCCTTTCCAGCTTCTCACGACTCATGTTCAGGTGCTCAAGCACTGCTTGCTGGTGCTTCAGGCCTGGCATTTGCAGGCGGGGGAGAAAGCATGCATCAGTGGGTGCCGGCTGGAGGGGTGGGTGGTTTGTGTGAATAGAAAATAAATGACCTTTCCAAAAACTGTTCACAAATGTGGAGGAAGGAAGCAAGAGTGTAGGCAGTATGGTGGGTTTTAATAGAATCAGCAGGGAACGCTTGGTGTGGATAATCCCCATGGAGGTGGAGAAGGGGGGAGAATACAACTGAAGCTTACTTAGCCACAGCACAGTGAGAGTGATTTTGGGGGCCACTGCTGAAATCAGGGGGGACCCAGTACTCTCCCACTCCAACATGGGCGGCACCTCCTGGAATTCTCTGGCGGCTTGTTACTGAACATTTGCGCTGCCGTGGGGACTGCAATATAGGTACCTGAGAAATTGCCCAGATGTCATCGGGTCTAAGACACTATTTCTTGTAAGGACACATCATTATTTTACATACTACTAAGAAAGAAGGCACACTACTGATTAACTTGTAATACACCAACTGCCGAGATATTAAAAATGTTGAAAAGACATGTCTTTGAATCAGTGAAATAAAGGAGCCAATTAACAGTACCAGGCTACAACCTGAGAGTTGCCGCAAAGCCAGAGAACTGACGGCCAGGGGGTGCCCGGTGTGCACGGTTGCTCAGGGAAAGGGCCCCGCTGCCTTGGGCAGTATTTTCCCAGAGCCTAGGACGCGTTCATGAGGCGGTCAGTGTGTGCTGGTGTAAAACTCATTGCTACTTAATGAAAGTTATTTGTTCTTTAGTTCTCTTTCAAACTTTGTGATGCTCTCAAGAGATAAACTACTATGTACGTAGGACCAAACACCTTTCTGATTCTTGCTAATCTCCATTTTTTCCAACAGAGAGAACAGGGCTTCAGCTCAGTGCAGTGGGCCAAGAGATCAGTTAGAATTTCCTAACCTTGTTTTGTTTTCCTTTTTATCACGGTCAAGATCTGGCAGGCAATAATGTTTTCCACTTATAATACTAACAAGTTCACATTCAAAATGAAACCATTTGAATAAAAAAAAGGGCAAATTAAAGAAGAAACGTGAAGGACTTCCCTGGCGGTTTAGTAGCGAAGACTCCACACTCCCAGTGCAGGGGACCCAGGTTCTATCCCAGGTCAGAGAACTAGATCCCACATGCTGCAGCTGAGTTCACGTGCTACAGCTGATACCTTGCACAGCCTAATAAGTTAATAAATAATATTAAAAATCTGAAGTGGGTAATTTGTTGAAGATAGTGAGTGGATGGTTGAGGTTTGGAAAGCACAGGCCTCTAGCACCAGTTAGATCTGAGCAGGGCCTTTGGGGATGGGTAGGACTTAGAAAGACAGAAAGGGGAAGGCCCAGCCCTACCATAGATACTTCTTAATATGCTTTTTGGGTAATTTTTTTGAGTTTCTTCTTTTCTTTATTTAAATAGCAAACCAAGTTAAGTTGTCTAGAAACTCAGCGTTTCAAGAGTGCCAGTGTGAAACAAGGAGAACTTTGCTCAGCATGGTTCATATGCTTGAATAGTTGGTTTTTTTAAAGTGTGTGCTTGTTTCTGGGACTGTACCTCTAGGGTCAGTAACCTCTTCATTTGAGGCTCCAAAAATACGCATGGCTTTTCAAGCATCATAAACCTTCAGTGGAGGTGTTACTTCCCTTGTGTTTGCTGCGGATACCTCCTGTCAGAAGTGGGTTAGCTTTCCACGCTTTTTGTTCTGGCCACGGTTTTTTGGAAATCATTTGGAACACTCTGTAGCAGGCCTTATCTGTACAAGACAGCTGAGTGAGATTGTCCATCTGTCAAAGGGTGAGATTCAAAACTGTGTCAACAGGCTGGAAGGCTGAGGTGAAAGCATTACGATATAATCCAACCGATAAAACTTTACGTTTAAAAAACCCTCTACAGGAGTGTGGTTGCAGAGGACTGATTCAAGAGAACTTCAGAGAGAAAAGATTTTGCTATTCTAGTTGACAGTAAGAATTTTCCCCTGGAGGCTAGATGCCCATCTTTTCTTTAGGTATATGAAGCCTTTTGACTTTTTGTGTTGATTTTCTATCTTGCCACCTTTATTTATTTCCTCTGAGTTGGTTTTATTATTTATTCTTTGGGATTTCCAAGTACTGTCAAATTCAGATAGAAATAACTATATCTTTTCCAAGTCTTAAGCCCTCCTCCTTTTCTCTTTGTCTAATTGCATGTGCTAATACCTCTAATTCATTGTTAAGTGATGGAAGTCACAGTATCCTGCTGTGTTCCTGATCTGAACACAAATACCTGTTGTGTTTACTCACTAAGACGCTGGTGTTAGGACTGACTGAAGTATACATAGAATGGCACATTAAGAAAATATCCATCAATTACAGTTCCTTAAGTGTCTTTATGGACAAAGACCGCCTTTAAATAAAAATAGCCCTGGAGTACTTACCCATTGACCTCAACACTGATTGCCAGTTAATAAAATCATGTTTTTCCAAAATATTACCAGCTCATCATTATGAAAATCAAATATCAGAAAAAGCACTTGACATTGTTTAAGTATCCAGACACTAGGCATAAATACTCTCTGAAGAATAAGGCTCTTGCTGAGTAGATTGCCCACTGTCAGGCACACCGTCTCTGGTCTGGGGAGCTTGCTGTGCTCACGTCAGCCCCACGCGGCTGCAGCCGCCAGTGCAGCGTCAGCTCGCTCCCGAGAGCAGCATCCTGTGCTCCCATCTTGAAGCGCTTTTACGCAAATTGTTCTTCTGCCACGACGCGCTGACGTGGCGAGTTCCCCAGCCATCCACCTGAATTTGTTTCCTTCCTGTGAGAGAAACTGATGTACCAGTCTTTCTCACAGTGTGTTTCTCAGTGCTGAGTGGGGCCATAAGTTGCTTGGGTGATAATTTATTTTTTGCTGGGAAGTATGAATGTGTTGGAAAGGTTCATGTCCCTGGAAACCTGTGTCTGTCTCTCGTGGGGGTTAGAAAATGGCAGGGGAAGCACGGGGATCGCGGCATGGATGAGAGGTTTTGCATCGTGGGGGACACGTTTGTATTGTTCATCTCATATTAGAGGACGAGTTCAGTCCATCTTAATCTCAGTGTTAGTCACAGGCAGGATTCTAGAACCTGTAAATGTATTCTCCCATGCTTTAAAACAGTTAATGGCGTTTCGGAACGCCAGACACTGGCTTCTTGGCCCATCTTTTCAAGAGGACAAGTGACAGTCGTGATTGAGGAGTTGCTTTTATGCCTCTGCTTATTCTTGTACTTAACTTCATCCCAGTGGAGGCAGGAGAGAGACCCTAGAAAAGGGATTTCTTGTGAAAATTTACTTGCCAGGTTTCCTGAGACCTTTGTGAGGTTCTTGGGGATGAAGATATGTTAATCAGATCTAAGATAATAGGGGATGATTGGCAGCACATTTCCTTGTCTTTTTTGAATTAGTTCATCTATGGTTGTGCTGGGTCTCTGGCTGTGCACGGGCTCTCTCTAGTCTTGGCGAGCTGGAGCCGCTCCCTATTGTGGTGCACAAGGTTCTTGTTGTGGCTTCTCTCGTTGCAGGACGCAGGCTTTGGTAGCTGCGGGACATGGGCTCAGTGGTTGCGGCTCGCCGGCTCTGGAGAGAGAACAGGCTCAGCAGTTGGGCTTAGGGCAACATCCCTCTCTTGAAAAGTAGCTCCTTGGCAGTGAACTCCTTTCTGTGGCCTGAAAGGCCTTCCTCTGTCCCCACCAGGGCACACATGTGCATGCATGTGTGTGACACGGGAACAAGCTACTTTCCCTGCTCCTCACCACAGAGGCAATGCCCGCCTCATGCTCCCTTAAACCCATTCATTTTATGTTCTTCCTCAGGGTCTTTGCGTGTACTGTTCCCTCTAACTGGAAGGCTCCTTGAAATGACCACTGCTCCATCAGCTCTCAAGTCTGTCTCAGAGGTCACCTCCCCAGGGAGGCTCTTGTAACGTCCTCATCTAGAAGGGCCCTGCCCATCCCCGTCTGTCCCCTTACCCTGATGTGTTTTTTCCATAGCACACTTTCCTGTCTAAAAGTGCCTTGTGTATTCATTGTATAACATGTGTGAAGTCTCTCTCCCTAGCAAGGAGATTTCAAGTTAAGGACCCTTGGTTATTTTTTCTGCTGTGTCCACAGCAGCGGGGGTAATGTCAGCCTTTTGTAAATGTTCAGTAAATATTTGTTGAATGAATATATTTATTAATCAAATATACTCTCATCGTGTAATGTTGTATGGGGATTCCAAAGAGTCAAGCTTGCACTTACATTAAAACAGACATTTTTGTTGCTTTTAAATGAGACAGATTAGGATTAGAGCAAGAAACAATTTTGTGTTACCATGAAGGAGTTTTTTGTTTTGTTTTATTTCCCTGTAGCTCAACTTGTTGAGAGAGTTATTGGGTTGGTGAAAAAGTAATTGCAGTTTTGGAACATGAATTTTAAATCATTGTAACTAGGCTGAAACACATTTAGTAATCAAAATGTGCTGTGCTTAGTCACTCAGTCCTCTCCGACTCTGTGTGCGATCCCATGGACTGTAGCCCACCAGGCTCCTCGTCCATAGGGATTCTCCAGGCAGGAATACTGGAGAGGGTTGCCATGCCCTCCTCCAGGGGTTCTTCCCAGCCCAGGGATCAAACCCAGGTCTCCCGCCTTGCAGGCAGTTTCTTTACTGCCTGAGCCACCAGGGAAGCCCAAAATAGTCAACACATTACAGTCCATTAAAGTCAACACATTTTTGCCAATGAGAAATAAGTCTGTTTATTCCTGTAGCATAAAAATCCATGCTTCAGGATTTGATGAACTCTTAGAAAGCATTTTCTGCCTCCTGCTGGTTGTGGAAGCATTTTTCATGCAAAAAGTTGTCAGGATGCTTGGTGGTAGTCCGTTGGTGAGAGTCAGGTCAATATGGCAGATGAGGCAAAACTTCATAGCCCAATTCATTCAACTTTTGAAGTGTTGGTTGTATGACGTGTGGTCTTGGGCCCTTTCTGTTGACCAATGCCAGCTGCAGGCGTAATTTTCAGTGCATCTCATCTATTTGCTGAGCATACTTCTCTGATGTAATGTTTTCACCAGGATTCAGGAAGCTATGGTGGATCAGACAGGCAACAGACCACCAAACAGTGAGCATGACCTTTTTATTTTGGCACAAGTTTGTCTTTGGGTGTAAGTTTGAAGAAGCTTTGGATCTTCCTCTCAGTCCAGCCACTGAGCTGGTCGTTGCCAGTTGTCACATAAAATCCTTTTTTGTTGCACATCACAATCCAAGTGAGAAATGGTTCGTTGTTGCTTAGCATAAGAGAAGATGACACTTCAAAATGATAGTTTTAAGTTTCCTTGGTGTCTCAGTGGTAAAGAATCCACCTATTAAGCAAAGCAGTGATTTTTCTGATTGCGATCAGCTCATGAGGCACCCACTTATCGAGCTTTCTCACCTTTCCAATTTGTTTCAAATGCCGAATGACTGTAGAATGGTCGACACTGAGTTCTTCAGTAACTTCTTGTGTCCTTGTAAGAGGACCAGCTTTGATGATGGCTCTCCATTGGTCATTGTCAACTTCCGGTGGCCGGCCACCACACTTCTCATCTTCAAGGCTCCGTCCCCTTTGCAAAGCTTCTTGAACCACCACTGCACAATGCATTTGTTAGCAGTTCCTGGGCCAAATGCATTGTTGATATTGCGAGTTGTCTCTGCTGCTTTATAACCCACTTTGAACTCAAATAAGAAGATCACTTGAATTTTCTTTGTGTCTAACATCATTTCCTTAGTCTAAAGTAAATATAAACAGCAGTAATAAGTCATTCGCAAAAAAAAAAACAAAGGGAGAAATGTGCATTAAAATTATGTATAACATAACCACTTTATTTAAGGATATATGCCAGTATCAAACAGCAAAGTTCATCAACAGTGCAAAACCAGTTACTTTCTCACCAATCTGATAAATAACCAGCATCACTGGGAGCTGAGCAGAAACTCAGCTCTTATTGCTGTTCCTGTTCCACTCACAGGTTTCAGTCATGTTTTCTGTTGTCAGAGGATAGTTTTTTAGCCCTTGTGGTGAAATTGTGTGTATTTTTTAAAAAACCTGTAAAGAAAACACAAGGGCATTTAAAGACATACCGTGTTGATGAATTGCAAGATTCAGCCTAGTGAAGGTATCACATCTCCTCACATTAATCTATAGATTTAAAACAATTCCAGTCAAAACTCCAGCAGGATTTTCTGGTAGATACAGACAAGCCGATTCTAAAATTTATAGGGAAGGGTAAAGGAACTAGAATAACGAAAACAGTTCTGAAAAAGATTAAAGTTAGAGGCATCACACTAACCAATTTTATAACGTAGACTATAAATATAGACTTAAAGTCACGGTTAATCAAGATCATCGAGTTGATCGAGGGATAGACACATGGATCAACAGAGTAGAACAGAGTCCAGAAATAGACACATACAAGTATGGCCAGTTAATTTCTGACAAAGATGCAAAGATAATTCAGTGGAGAAAGAATAATCTTTTCAACAAATAGTATTGGAAAAATTGGACATCCATTTGCAAAAAAAAAATTGACCGAAATCTCCTGCCTTATATAGAAATTAACTCAAAATGGATCGCAGGTCTAAATGTAACACGGTAATATTTTTAGAAGAAAACATAAGATCTCTTGACCCGGGACTGGGCAGAGAGTTATTAGACATGACATCAAGAGTGTGAACCATGAGAGAAAATGATTACGTGGATTTCACTAAAGCTAAGAAGTTGCTTTTCAAAAGACACTAGTAAGTGAATGAAATAGCAGGCTACAGACTGGGGGAAATATTTGCAAATCCCATATGCAAGAAATGACTTTTATCCAAAATATATAAAGAACTCTCAAAATTCAGCAGTTACGAAAACAACTCAGTTAAAACATGGGCATGAGACTTAAACAGATGCTTCAACAAGGAAGAAATGTGGATGACGAAAAAGGCACATGAAAAGATGTTCCACATCATCATTAGTCATTGCTGCTGCTGCTGCTAAGTCGCTTCAGTCGTGTCCGACTCTGTGCGACCCATAGACGACAGCCCGCCAGGCTCCTCCGTCCCTGGGATTTTCCAGGCAAGAGTACTGGAGTAGAGTGCCATTGCCTTCTCCGTATTAGTCATTAGAAGATGCAAATTAAAGATGTAATGAGATGTAAGTACACACTTCTTAGAATGCCTAACTTAAAAAAAAAAAAGCATGCAGTGGTGAGGATGGAGAGCAGCTGGAACTCTTGTGCGTTACCTGTAGGATGCAAATGGTACACCGTTCTGGAAACAACTTGACAGTTTCTTACAAAGTTAAACAGCAGTCTCGCTCTTAGGTATTTACCCTAGCGATATGAAGAGTTATGTTCACAAGAAACCTGCCCATGAGTGTTTATAATAGCTCTCTTCATAACTGCCCCAAACTGGAAACAGCCCAGATGCCCTTCAGGGGATGAATGGATAAACTCTACTACATGCATATGATGGAATACTGCTCTACAATAAAAAGGGACCAACTGTTGATGCAGGCACCAACTTGGATGAATCTCAAAGGCATAATGCTGAGCAAGAGAAGCCAGTATCAAAAGGTTATGCCCTTAAAGACCTGGAGTACAGTGGTGGTGGCCTGGGGCTGGAGGAGGGGGAGAATGGAGAGTTTTTGTTTGATGGGTTTAGAGTTTCAGTTTCACAAGATGGAAAGAGTTCTGGCGATGCCCGGTGGTGATGCTGCACAGCATTGGGAATTTATTTAATAGCAGTAAGATGCGCACTTACAAACGGTTACAATGATAAAGCGTATCATCTATGTGTAAACCACAGTAAAAGAGGGGGAAAGTTATACACCACGTGATTTCATTTACACGTGATTTCATTTATGGCATTCTTGAAAAGACCGCATAGTGATGGGGCACAGGTCAGTGGTTGCCAGGAGTTAGAGGAGGGTGTGGCTTCAGAGGGGCACCTGAGGGTACGTTTGGGGTTGCTGGGCTGTTCTTTGTCTCAGTTGTGGCTGTTCTGTGTCTCAGTTTGTTACACAAATCTCTACAAGTGTTAAAATTCATAGACCTACCCACCAGAAAGGCAATGTTACTATAGGCTAATTTAAAAATAAAAACGAACTCCCACAGCCTGCTGAAGTTGCTCCATGGTGCAAAGCATACAAGTGAAGTGCTGAAATAAATGGCAGCATAGAAGCAATTAAAATGGAAAAAAAAAAAAAGCCGTAAAGTCCCTCCCTGTCAATATGTAAATAAACAAAAGATGAAATGTGCCACAAAAGCTAAACCACAGGCGTTTTACATATCTGATTGCAAAAGTCGGCTGAAGTGGTTTTCACATCCTTTTTTGAAGACTGCGACTGCTGACTTGCAAGAAGTTGTGCACAGTATTCGTGTTGTTCAATTTTCAGTAAAGCTTTCAATCCAAATTTTACTCTCCTTGAGCTGAACTTGGATTTTCTCAGCTGTTTTAGTTTGCTCTAGTTCAACATGGTGGCCACAGGAATGCCTCTGTGAACCAGGCACAGCTCCCTGGTGGGGGCCAGGTGGAGGGGAAGCTTCCAGTGGGACGCCGTGGATCACACCTGGGCCTCGTGTCAGGGTCGTTTCCGGGGCTTAGAGAATGCAGGTGTTCAGAGTGTCCCCCAAGGAGCTTGAGGAAATGCAGAGTCTGTCTGAGCTGGCTCCTAGACAGCTCTGTGCATGTCTTAAAGCTCCATCTTGGTTGTACTGAACAGCCTGCTTTGAGACCTATGGGGTAGAATGGGAGTCAGACACAGGCAGGGTTGGGGGGACCAGGTGTAGTAGGGATACGCAAGAGGGCTGGCAACCAAGCCTAGGGGAAGATCTTCCTGAAGGAAGACTTCTTGGAGGTGGTGACTCCCTAGCCTGATCCGAAGGACGGGGAGAATTATTAGACAAACAGACTGTTCCATACAGGAAGAAAGAGTGAAATGTGGACAGGGCACTCCAAGCATTTGATACTAGTAGAGAAGCATGTGGGGGGTGGGCGCAGATGGGACTGGACACCAGGGTGAAGCAGGAACCAGGGATGGAGACCCTAGTACCAGCAAGAGTGAGTGTGGCTGAGCTTTGTCAGTTTCTCAAGGTTCTGAATCAGTCTCCTGGGAAGAGCTGCCTATACTGCAGACAGCCTGAGCCCCACCAGAATTAGACACAGGGAGGGGCCTGGAAATCTGCAGTTTGAAGCAGCGCCCGAGGGGCTGCGGTGTGAGGTGGGGCCCACCAGGGAGCTTTGTGTGAGGAGTTCCCCTCACTTGTGTCTGTCTGACTCCTGCTGCGTCTGTAGTGCAGCACGTTCCTGGAGACCACTGCTGAACCTTGCGTTTGGCGACTCCAGTCTTTTTCAGGTGTCTTGGGGACCATTTGTGGATTAGACGGAAACCATGCAAACTCTTCTGCAGGTGTTTGTTCATAAATGGGTCGTCGTTTCCAGGAGGAAGTGGAACCTTCTGGGTGGGGCTTTGGGCCTGCTAGGTTTTTGCTGGGAAAGAAAAAGAAGATGAGGTGGGGTCTGCCCTGGGCAAGAAGGTAATGCATCTTGGTGTCCTGGTGTCCTTCCCAGGAGCAGCAGCCCAGCTGGACGGATGACCTGCCGCTCTGCCACCTCTCGGGGGTCGGCTCAGCTTCCAACCGCAGCTACTCTGCTGACGGCAAGGGCACCGAGAGCCATCCGCCAGAGGACAACTGGCTCAAGTTCAGGTGAGGTGCCGCCACTGCTCTGCTGGGCAGCAGAGGCAGGCTTGCAGGAGAAGCAGTGTGGCAGCTCTTTTGCTCACCGGTGCAGCGTGGCCCTCGGGAGGTGGTGTCTGTGCTGTCCCTTCCGCATCTAGACCTCAGACCAGCTGAGGGCCTGCTCCAGGGGGCAGAGGGCACCCCGGAAGGTCATGGCCAGAGAGAAATGATGGTCAGAGTGGGACCCAGGTGCTCAACTGAAGCCGCAGCCGCTGTGTCTTCTGTCTCCCTGGCTGCTTTCCTCATCCCCTCACTCTGGAGCTGGACTCAGTCTCCTATGGAGCCCTGATCTCAGGCCTCTCCTGCCCTGTCTCTCTGTCAGGAGTGAGAACAACTGCTTCCTGTACGGGGTCTTCAACGGCTACGATGGCAACCGGGTGACCAACTTCGTGGCCCAGCGGCTGTCAGCGGAGCTCCTGCTGGGCCAGCTCAACGCTGAGCACACCGAGGCGGACGTGCGGCGGGTGCTACTGCAGGTACCGGGACTGTGACTTCCAGGGTTGGCCCAGAGGCGATCCTCCTGGGGAAGGGCTTATGGGCGTCACCTTGGACCCAGCGCGAGGTGGGAGTTGCTGAGCCCTGGTAGAAGCAGGGTGTTTAGGGTGACCCTTTTCTTTCCGTGAGGCTCAGTCGCTCGGCCTCAGTGACCACAGCTCCTGGGCCCTGCTCCCTGCAGCCCCTCAGTCCTGGTTGGCTGGTGTCGTTTTCCAGTTCTGCGTCCTGCTTGCTGCGGTTCTGGAGTTTCTCCTCTTGGCATCTCCTTTTGGAATCGAGTCCCAAGGCATTAATTGTAGATGAGAATGGTGGATTCTGGTTCCTCGAGAACAGCGTTCCCAGCCATTTTCCTGCCTTGGCACCTGAAGGCCTGATCACTTGGGGCCAGTGCCCGGAACTGTCAGCTGCCCCTGGGGAAGGTGGTGGCATGGCCCATGTCAGGGGCCTTCGGTGACATTAGCTGTCACTGACCTAGACTCACTCTGAGCCAGGGCTGGGTGCTCGGGGGATGCTCTCAGGGACTCTCGGGGCAGCACTTCCTCTGTGTCATCGACGAGGGGCTGAGACTGGCCGGCAGGGGCAGAGCTGACATTCACCCCCAGGTGGTCTGACTCCAAGCCTGTGCTCTTAGCCTCTCCACTGTCTGTTGCTTCTCTGGTTGCTCTGTGATGCCTTCTGGAAGGTACCAGCCCCACGGGGCCGTCTTTGTCAGACCTTGCTCTGCAGGAGCAGCGGTGCCTGGCGGTGCCCTGTGTGAAGCCCCATCACGTGGCAACCTGCGGTTGCTATGACTTGTTGCTATTAATAAGGGGCCTTTCAGCCTCAGGTGACAGTGGTATTTCAACCTGCCCCTGCGTCTAGGCTTTTGATGTGGTGGAGAGGAGCTTCCTGGAGTCCATTGATGACGCACTGGCTGAGAAGGCGAGCCTCCAGTCCCAGCTGCCCGAGGTAATGTCCTCAGCCTGTGCCCCTGGAGAAGCAAGGCCCGTCTTTGCTTGGAGCAAGGACTCATCTGCCATGTCCCTCCCAAGCCACTGACACAGCTGGGCCATGTGGGGCCCCACAGCAGGCATTAGGGAGATAGTTCCTGATGGGATGTGGGTAGGCAAAGGTTCTGTCCTCTAGGGGCCTTGTTGGCCAGCTGTGAGCAGCCGTGCTCTGAGGCTCTGCTAGGGTGGGCAGCGGTGTGAGAGAAGCCCGTCAGGTCGGTCCTTGGCCTGAACCAGTCCAGGCCTCGTCACCTGCTTGCTCACGCCATGCTTTAGGCTCCTTTGGGGCTGCCGGGACAAGTGAGGGCGTGCCTGGTTGTCCTGAAAGACACCTGCTCTGGTGCTGCAGCCAGCTTCCCTCCTGGCTGGGCCTCAGATGCCCGCTCTTTAAGGGAGGGCAGGCGGGTGAGACGGTCTCCAGGTCCTGGCCTGCTCTGAACCCCGCCTGATGGCTTCTAGGGTGTGCCTCAGCACCAGCTGCCTCCTCAGTATCAGAAGATCCTCGAAAGACTCAAGGCCTTGGAGAAGGAGATCTCAGGAGGAGCCATGGCCGTCGTGGCCGTCCTTCTCAACAACAGGCTCTACGTGGCCAATGTCGGTGAGCCGCCTGCCTGTCCCAAGGCCGGGCAGTGGGGAAGAAGGTCACCTCAGGATCCAGGAGTCCTTTGGGCAGCCAGCCTGCTCCCCAGACACAGAGACCTGCAGCTCCAGTGTCCTGAGGCCGCTGGGTGTTTCCCGTTACTCCACGCGATATCTGGGTCCCAGCCCAGAGTGCTTGAAGTACCTGCTAGGAGGCGGGCGTCCTAGCTTTAGTGCCTACTCTGTCCCTAACTGGCTTGTGGCTTGGGGAGTTGCATCCCCTCTCTGCTCTACCTCAGTGGCTTCCTCTTCTGGGAGAGGCTGCCTGGCTGTGGAAGACCCATGTGGCGTCCTGTGAAGGGGACCAAGATGGGCTAGGTGCAGCCTGAAGGTGGGGCAGGGTCCCAGGGTTTGTAGGCAAAGAAGGGCCATCTGGGAACCCGAGAAGCTGGTGCCCCCTGGGTGCAGGCTACTGCAGGGGCTCCGGAGAGATCTCTCTGACATGGTGCCTCTTCTCTTCCTCCTTCCCTTAAGATTTCATTATGGGAAAAACTCAAAATGTAAATAAATAGAATAGCATTAAATGAACTTCCGTGTGACCCTCCCCCAGCCCCAACATCCCTTCCCCCGGCCAGTTTCATTTCATCCACAGCCCTCTGTCCCTGCCTTGTTGGGGAGCAAATCCTAACACTGTCGTGTTATCTGTAAATATTGCAGTGTGTCTTCTTAGAAAAAAGTCTCTTGTTCAAATCATAATCATCTTTGGTTGACACTGGAAAAGTTTGAACGAATTCCTTAATCTCATCAGCTCTCCCCAGCTAGTGACTCACTCCAGCGGTCTGAGCCTGCTTGCTCTTTTGAAGGGTTCCGCGTGTGAGATGCCTGCCCCGTTTCTCTCTTCTTTACACTGTGTCCTATTCTTCGCTGTGCTCTCAGTCTTAGCTCAGCTGCTGGCATTCTGCTGCAGGTACAAACCGCGCACTCCTATGCAAATCCACGGTGGATGGCCTGCAGGTGACGCAGCTGAACGTGGACCACACCACAGAGAATGAGGATGAGCTTTTCCGGCTCTCGCAGCTGGGTGAGTGGGGGGGAGCGGTGCAGGCTCTCGCAGCTGGGTGAGTGGGGGGGAGCGGTGAGGCCGAGGGCTCTGGGGGGAGGGGCTCGAACCCGGCGGCTCATTCTGCACCTTCTGGTGGCTGTGTAGAGAGAGGCACAACGTGGTCGGGCTGTGACCTTAGGCTTGGGACTGGCCTGCCTGGGATTGAATCCCAGCTCGGCCACTTAATAGCTGGTGATTTGGGATTTTACTCAAGTTTTCTGTGCCTCACTTTCCCCTTCTGTGCAACGAGGATAATAGTAACACTCAGGATGGTATAAGGGTTGAAAGGGTTATCATGTGTGGATTGCTTCCAAGTGTCCCTGGTGCTCACTGTTGCTGGTGGAGCCTGAGAGACCAAAGGAGTCCTGGGACTCCAGCCCTGCCACGGCCACCCCCGCTCTCCCCTGTGAGCTCAGGCCGCAGAGGGAGCCGGGTTGGCCGGTGCTGGATCTCTCTCCTGTCGGGGAGGGACTCTGAGCCAGGCGTGTTCCGACAGCAGGGGGGCTGGGGACACTGGGGCACTTGGGGTTAGCTGCCTTCCAAGGCTTCCTGCTGTGACCTCACTTCCTGTTCAGTGGGTCCCCATTGCTTTGTTTTTGTGGACATGTCTGTGTCGTCCCCTTTCAGTTCTTTTTATTTTAATTTTTATTATTGATTTTGGCGGCGCTGGGTCCTTGCTGCTGTGCACGGGCTTTCTCTAGCTGTGGTGAGCGGAGGCTCGTCTCTGGTTGTGGCGTGCGGGCTTCTCACTGTGGTGGCTTCTCTTATGCAGCACAGGCTCTGGGGCCTGTGGGCCCAGTAGTTGTGCACGTGGGCTTAGTTGCTCTGAAGCATGTGCTATTTTCCCAGACCAGGGATTGAACCCTCATCCCTTGCACTGGCAGGCGGATTCTTAACCACTGGACCACCAGGGAAGCCGCTGGATTCGTCTTTATGAACAAAGCCTGAGGTGTGTTTTTCTCCCTCTGGTAGGTTTGGATGCAGGAAAGATCAAGCAAGTAGGGGTCATCTGTGGGCAGGAGAGCACCAGGCGCATCGGGGATTACAAGGTCAAGTACGGTATACTGACATCGACCTACTCAGGTAAGCACCGGCCCAGCTGCCCCTCGTTTGTCTGGAAGATCAGAGGCCCAGGGGCAGATAACAGACTGTAGGATCTGGGGAAAAGAGGTCGAGTTGAGGTGGTTCAGAGCCCAAGGATATTCTTTCATCCTCCCAGAGAGGTTGGTATGGGGCAGGCCCTGGACCCAGCAGGCTGGGAGTCGGGGTCCTGTAGACCAGGCTGGCAAAGGGTCAGTTAGGGAGCTGGGTCAAAGTCACAGGCAGCATCCGGTGCCACGGGGCCTGGCAGGCCAGAGTTGGCATGAGCTGCCTCGTGTGGACAGAAACGGACGGAAGCTTGTTGGTCAGCACTCTCATGGCTGAGGCCAAGGCGGGGGTGCCAGATGGGTTGTCTCCGCTGGGCGCCGCCCAGTGCTCGCAGCAGACGGGAGAGGGTAATAATTGTGAGTCTTCATCTAAGCCGGTGCACGGCTCTTCACACCCATGCTCTTATTCCGCCCTCACTCAGGCCCTGTGAGATGGGTGCTGTTTCTGCCCCAAAGATATCTTCATATGAGGAAACTGACACACGCAGACAGTGGGTGGCCTGCTTGGTCTCAAGGCTAACAATGCGTTGAGTCAAGACTTGCATCCAGGGAGCTTGGATTCAGAGCTTGGGTTTAAATAATCGAGTTTGGAACCTTTTTGTCTCTAATTCACGGTGTTGTGTTTGCTTTATGGGAAGGCACATTGCATTTTAGAATGATTCAAGAAATGCCCAGGATATGGAGTGAAAAGTGGATCTTCCTCCCACCCCAGGCTCAGACTCCTTCCTCAGAGGCTGCTAGTTTCTATGCACATGAGCATATACGTGTGTGTGTGTGTGGTGGGTGCAGGGAGGGGCCAGATTTCTTTTTCAGAACAGCCACAGATCCTCACATCCCATGCCGTGTTGTGCACCTGACTATTCTCAGCACAGGCGTGTGGCTCTCCTTTCCTGCACACCTGCAGTCTCGGCTGCCGCATTCTTGGTAGCTGCACTAGGATTCCAGGGTGTAGGTGTCAGCACCCGCCTAACCTGCCCCCGCTGATGGACTTTTGGGGTGTTTCTAAACTCACTCTTTTAAATCCTATTGCCAGGAACATCCCCTCATCCTTGCCCTATGTGCATGTGTTGGAACTTCCTGACATTGCCCAACTCTGATGGACCATCAGTTCATGGTCCCTTTGCAGCTGGAGTGTATTTGGACTCTAGGTCAGCTTCGGGGAGATGTGGACTTCTTTATGGACAGGAGATGTGGAGTGGGGCCAGGATTGGGCCTTTGACCTTGGCTGTTCTGACCTCAGCTGCCCACTGACTTTCCTGGCCTGCTGAGCTTTATTTTAGCAGCTGTCCTCAGAAGACAGGTCTGTTTTCTTGGTTTTACTCTTTCCTCTATTTCTTTTGCTCTTGTCAGAAGTATGTTTTATTTTACATTCTGGGTGTAGGTTCTTCTTACCAGGATAAATGTCCCAGGGCCCATTCCAAGCACAGCTCTCCCCTCCACTCTCTTCCCATAGTGCTGCCAAGTCCAAGCCGATCATCGCGGAGCCTGAAATCCACGGTGCACAGCCCCTGGATGGGGTGACAGGCTTCCTGGTGCTGATGTCCGAGGGGCTATACAAGGCCCTGGAGGCAGCCCATGGGCCTGGGCAGGCCAACCAGGTGAGCTGGGCATGGGCAGAGCGTGGCTGACCAGCCTGCAGGGTGGCATGCTCCCCGGAGGCTGCAGTCAGCTCTCGCTCAGCTCCAGGGTGATCAGGGACCTAGAGTTCTGATTCTCAAATGCTTTTGCCAGACATTGCTGTGTTCAAAACTTGGAGAAGAAAAAACCCAGAGTTCTAAGCAAATCCATCCCACCCAAAAGCTTTGCTCTTCTGGACCTGAAGCAGTGTCAGTCCCCAGGGCCCTGAGCGGAGCCTCAGGGAAGGGGGTGAGGAAAGTGAACGTCGTGGGGGCAAGGGCTCACTGCCATGTCAGTTAGGGAATTTGGGGCTCACAGAGCCCAGGGTCTTGTCTGAGTGACACAGCTAGTCAGTGATGGAGCTGAGCCCATTTCTGCCACCTCCCCCGGACCGTGCCCAGGTCATTTCCTGCTACTTGCTTCTGCTCTCCTACCTCCAAGAGACTGTTGCCAGCAGTGTGATTTTTTTTGTTTTGTTTTGTTTTGTTTCTTTGGTCTTCACAATAAGATTATGTAGTGGCTTTTTCTGGCTTCTAGAATGCATGAACAGTGGACTTTTCTGGGGACAGGGCCCATCTTCATCCTGTGTCCTCAGTTTCTGGCAAAACTGGCATATTATCTCCTACAGTAAGTTTGTTCCAGGAAAGAAAGCTTATTCATAATGACAGTTTGTACTGGGCTTCTTAGTAGTCTACGAAGTGCCCTCACATCCATTTCATCCTCATTGTAATGCAGCGAGGTGGATGTTATTCCCCCATTGTTTTGGTCTGAAAGCCAAAAATCAGAGAAATCACAAGGTCACATCTTCTCTAATGAGAAAGTTCCGGGAGAGTTATCCTGAGCTTGAGAAGCTCAGATCGCAGGCTTGGCTGGTGACCCCTAAGTGTCCTGATTAGACTGTGAAGATGGTGCAGCTGGGGCCTGCAGTCGTGGGACCGCTCATTCCTCCCCCTACCCCCAGGAGATCGCTGCCATGATCGACACGGAGTTCGCCAAACAGACTTCGCTCGATGCGGTGGCCCAGGCCGTGGTGGACCGGGTGAAACGGATCCACAGCGACACCTTTGCCAGTGGCGGGGAGCGTGCCAAGTTCTGTCCGAGGCATGAGGACATGACCTTGCTGGTGCGGAACTTTGGCTACCCCCTGGGCGAGATGAGCCAGTCCGCACCCTCCCCAGCCCCAGGTATGTATGCCACGCGCACAGGAAGGCATCCGAGGCCACTGTCCGGGTCTGGGTTTGGGCAGAGCAGCTGAGGCCTTGGGCCTCGCTGCCTTGGGTGGAGTGGAGTTGGGGGGCCTGCCTTTGAGCACTTCCAGGTCGGGTTCTGACTTGAAAGCTCTCTGAGCTGCGCTTGCGTTCCCTTTGTCTGTGAAACCAGGACAGTACTTTCTGCCCTGGCCTCCCCCAGAGCACCTGAGCTGCGGGAAGCGCTTTGCAGCGCCATGGGCCGCATCTCTGGGACTGTGGCACCGCTGGCCCAGGGCCTGCTGTGCAGCAGGCACCCCACCTGCACATTTCCTTTCATCCTTATTAATGACCATTTACAGAAAGGAAACCGAGGCCCTGGGAGGAAGGGACCTAGGCACAGTTGGCTGTGTCGGAGGTGATTTGGTGTGATTCTGAATCGAGTTGCCCAGGAAGAGAGGCGATTGCGCTTTTGCCCTCCCTCCTAGTGCTGTGTCGTGTCAAGACCATCGGTTCCTGAGGCTGCGTTTCCTTTTCTTTTTTCAAACAAGCGAGCCCCAGCACTCAGGCATCCACAGAGGGACTTGTTCTCCCACGGACAGCAGGGTTCCTGCAGTTTTAGGTTGTTATTGCAACCATGTTTTTGTTGGGCCAACCTCAGCCAGGAGCATTCTTAGCCCTCGGGCTAAAGCATCGTGGGAAGCCATGCAGTAACCCTTTCGTTGAGGCAGTGCAGCCCTGGTTTTTTCTCCTGCTTGAGCACCAGTGAAGCTTTGCTGCTGAGAGCAGCCTCCCGCCTGGCCAGGACCTTGTCTCTGCCAGGTACTCCTTCACTGTCCCAAGGGCCAGAGGGCCGAGCTCGGGGCACCGAGCCGGGCCCCCGCCTATCTTCTCAGCCCTCACCTATCTTCTCAGCCCCCGGCACAGTCCTGTTCCTGCCACCCCAGGGTTCCCCACCAGCTGCATCCTGTGGCCCACCACTTTCTTCCTCCCATAGCCGCTGGAGGACGCGTGTACCCCGTGTCCGTGCCTTACTCGAGCGCCCAGAGCACCAGCAAGACCAGCGTGACCCTGTCCCTCGTCATGCCCTCCCAGGGCCAGCTGGTCAACGGGGCCCACAGCGCTTCCACCCTGGACGAGGCCACTCCCACCCTCACCAAGTAAGCACCCACCCCC
>SJYC01147479.1:0-17666 GCA_006408675.1 Madoqua kirkii
GCTAGGGGAGGGGGAACTGGGGAGCTAGTGTTCAGTAGGGACAGAGGTTCAGTTTGGGAGGATGAAAAAGTTCAGGCAGTGGATGGTGGTGGTAGTTGTACAACAGAGTGAATGCACTTAACGCCATTGAATAATATACTTTAAAATGGTTAAAATGGTGACTTTTATGTTATGTATATTTTATCACGGTTAACAATATAATATGTCCTGCCGCTCAATGTGTTTTGATTTGTGTTGATCAGGGCAGTCGTGAATTTACAGTCACTGGTGGTTAATGAGAAAAGATGGGGGAAACTTTGTGCCTGGTGAGGACTGGGTGCCCAGAATGGCCACGTCCTGTTCAGGCACTGACTCTCCAGGGTCTCTCTAGGCTGGTGAGGGGTGATGCAGGGGGCAGGAAGTCCCCCCGCACTGTGGCCAAGGACGCTCAGCCCCAGAGAACCAGCTCCTCTTTGAGTCCCCCGGACTGCAGACATCTGTGGTGAGAGCTTGCAAGGTCCCTTTCAGTTTGTATTTTGACTGGTTCTGCAGGGGGGCGGGTGTGTGCATCCTGGGTCTTGAAAGGGGAGTTTGAGGAGTAGGAGATGGGGAGGGGGAGGCACCCATCTCAGGGGGAGGCACCAGCCCAGAGGGTGTCAGGGCTTCCAAACAAAGTCAGGGGTGAGTGTCCAGGGGATCAGCCTTCCCCGCCAGACTCTCCAGGACTCACTCCTCCCCACAGCCCCAGACATCGCCTAGTCCTCTTGGTCTCCACCTCCTCTCTCGGTCCGCACTTCACCTGGCCCAGCCACCCTCACCTCTTCCCTGATCACTATCCCAGCCGGTTAGGGATGTACTAGGTCTGGCAGGTGTTCACTCATTCACTCGGTAAACATGCACTGATTAGCGTAGCGCTGATTAGGTACCAGGCAGAAGCCCTGCCTAGTGGGGGACGGAGGACCAACAAGGAAATCTAAGTGTATCATATGACAAAGCTGGGAGAAAAACAAAGGGAACAGGGGGAGGGGTCGCACGAAAACTTCCCTAGGTCCTCAGGTGGGTCGTGGCTCCAGGCCCCTCCGGGGAGGCCGGCCAGGAGGCAGCAGCCCACCCCACTCCCCACCCACTGGCTCCTGGAGGGAGCTGATCACCGAGGCTGGCAGCCCCATTGAAGGGGACCCAACGTGGTGTGGCCTCAGGACAGGGGCCTTCCAGGGGCTAAAGAATCTGCCTGCAATGCGGGAGACCTGGGTTTGATCCCTGGGTCGGGAAGATACCTTGGAGAAGGGAATGGCAGCCCACTCCAGTATTCTTGCCTGGAGAATCCCGGGCACAGAGGGGCCTGGAGGGCTACAGTCCAGGGGGTCGCAGAGAACCAGACGAAACTGAGCAGCTAACGCTTTTACTTTCAAGGGCGGGAGGAGTCTCAGGAAAGCGGCACATCCAAGGCCACACGCTTAGAGGGTGTGCTCCTGCCACTGCGGCCAGGCTGGACCCCTCTTGGCCATCACATGGCTTGGTGTGGCTGCCTGACCTTAGGCAAGTCGAGGTCCAGGTTCTGAGCCTGAGATTCCCCAGCTGTAGGATGGGCCCAGGGTTGGTAGGCAGGATCACTGCAGGGACCAGCAAGGTCTGAATCCTCCAGGGAGGCTGGCGGGGTGCAGCCTAGGGAGGGACAAGTGGCTGTCATCCCAGCCCCATTTAAAAGCAGCTCCTCTCCCCGCTCCGGAGCTGGAGAGGTCGAAGTCTCATGGTTGTTTGCAAACACAAATGTGGGAGGTCTGTCCTGCTCCCTGCTCCCATCAGATTTCGCTTCGGGAGAAGTCCAGGTAACGGATGCCCCCACCTGCGCCTCAGGGTCTGCCACGTGACCATCAGTGCCTCCTCCTGCCCCCAGATCCTGGGAGGCCTGGGCAACGGAGGCGAGCGGCTGGGAAGGCTGGAGGCTGGCTGGCCGCTGGCCCTGGGCCTTCCAAGCCTCTCCCAGCCTCAGTTTCCACGTCTGTAAAGTGAGGCTGGTCCCTCCCAGGTGACAGGAGGAACAGATCATGATAAGTAAACCATTCTCTGCCATCGTCTTGGTGGGGGAGTGGAGTGGTGGTCCCCAGAAATGGGGTGTGGGGGGAATCCCGGTCCATGAGGCCACCCCAGTCCTCCTTTCGGCCTCAGAGGAACCATTTCCCCTGGGCTGCCAAGAGTTCAATCGGGAAGCTAAGGGCTGGGTGCAATTCCAGGCCTGGCTCCGTCTCTTTCCTGCTGTGTGAGGTGAGCAGGTCACTCCCCTGTCTCTGGGCCTCTGCTTTCTCTCTGGGGGCTGGTCTTGAAGGTAGCACGAGGCGGCCATCTAAGCACTGGTCCCAGGACCTGGCTGCTTTGCACACCCTCTGCACCCCTGCCCAAGGCGAATAACGACTTCTGCTTCGGAGCGCTCCCGGCACCCGCCCAGGCTCCTTCCTGCACAGGGATGACCCACAAATAAAAGGGCGGGAGTGTATGGACATGGCGAGACTGTGGGGAGTGAGCCGTGTACCTGTCCAGGCCCCCAGGAAGGAGTGGTGGGGAATGGAAGGGCAAAGCTGGGCACAAGGGTCGGTGTGGGCCCCCCAAATGGGGGACAGGTACATACGGACAGATGGCCCCACGGTGGCCTTGGCACCCTCAGCCCCAAATAGACAAAGACGCATCTCTTTCTCAAGATTCCCCCTACACAAACCCCTCCTGTGCAGGAATGTGGTCCAACAGTCCCACCGGGGCGGGCTGAGCACGCTGTTTCTGGCAGTTTCTGACAGGAGAGCCTGGAAAGAGCTGGTGGGCGAGGGGAGGAATGCCTGGCACTAGGGGAGCACGTGGGCTGGGCACTGCCCTTTTGCTGGTGTCCTGTGGACTCAAAGTCCCCCACCCAGGGCCCTTTCCACTCAGCCCTCCATACCTGGCCTCACACAAGGGAGCCTGGGCTGCAGAGGTCTGGTGGGACGAGCAGAGAGGTGGCGGCGGACGGCCTTCTGCTGACCCTGAGGAGCCTGGGCAGGGACCAGTGGCTCATCTCCATTTCTCCCAGACAGGAAAGGACTTGGTGGTGGGGACGGAGGACAGGTGGGGAGCCACAGGTCTGGGTGGAGTCAGGGAGTCACCTTGCCTTTCGGCCTCACCCTCTCCTCTCACCTGGGGCTCCATTGCATGCCTCCCAGGATGTCTGGATGCTCCCAAGCGATGGTGTTCCTATGCAGACGTGGTGCCTAGCTGGCCCTGAAGCCATAGCCTTGGAGAGCATCCTGGTGTCTCCAGGTCCCTGGAGACTTTGGCCAGCTTGAGAGAGTCTGCCTGATTCAGTCCTGGAGACCTTTTTAATTCAAAAGACCCTGGGGACTTCCTTGGTGGTACAGTGGCTAGGACTCCATGTTCCCAATGCAGGGGGCCCCGGGTTCAATTCCTGGTTGGGGAACTAGACCCCACATGCCCCAAGTAAAGATGCTGTGTGTCACAAGGAAGATCAAAGATCCCACCTGGTATAGTTAAGACTTGGTGCAGCCAAATAAATAGAAATAAATATTTTTTTTAAAGACCCAAACTCCAGAAGTCTGGTGACTTCCTGAGATGGAGAAGGAAAATGACCCTCTATACCCTCTGCTCCAGAGCCCTCAGCAGGTTGGGTGGAAGCAGCAGTACCCGCCACGCTGCTGCCAGAAAGAGATTGGGAGGGACCGTCATCCTGCGTGGCAGGGCTGTTAGCCCAGGGAGCCCCACCCCTACCCTGGGAAGCAGGAGTAGACGAGACTCCACAGCTCATGTTTCTCAAACACAACTTCTGGGCCAGCCTCGCTCTGCCTCCTCATGCTAGGCCCCACGGTGCTACTGTTAAGCTTGCTGGGGAGGAACCAAGTCCCAGAGGAAGCAGACTTGAACCCAGTGGGACTGACATGTTGCTGAGATCTTGAGATTTGGGGGCCTTAAGATTGATGACCTGAAGTGTATCAGCTGTCTACTGCTGCATAACAAACATGCCCTAAACCTAAGTGTCTCAAAGCAACCACCAGCATGGATCTGCTCACTACTCTGCAGTTTGGCATGTCCAGGTACAGACCGCTTGGCTCTGCTGGGGCAGCCTGGCTGGCCCCTCTCACGTGTCTGGTGCTCCAGCAGGAGAAGGGTCGGGAGAGGGGAGGAGGGGCCTCTGTCCTCTGTCTTGACTCTAGGGCTTCTCAGAGCAGAGTAGCCTCTCTCTAGGAAGGGAATCCAATTTCCTTACCTGGCTTCCAGCTTCAAGCTGAGAAAATGGGTGCTTCAGGGCCTCTTGAGGCCTAGGCCTGGAATTTTATCCCATTAGTCACAGCAAGTGGTACACAGGCCACCCAAATTCCAGGGAAGAGGAGAGGGTGGGTCTCACAGCCGAGAAAGGGCTTGGCCTGAAGGCGACTGTTGCCGGCTGACAGGTTCCTGTGTGGAAGAAGGTGGAAGACAGGATGGTGACCCATGAGTATGAGGACAGGGGAGAGCCAGGAAGCTGGAGGCTCAGCAGAGGGAGACAAGTGGGACAGGCCGGCTCTGGCCAGGTCCGAGGGGACCAAAGACCTCTGAGCCCTCTCTCTCCAGGCTTCTGGGTCTTTCCCCCACTATGCCTCCGTGGCCCTGCCGCTGAGCAGTGAGGCAGATGAGCCCTGGTGGGGAATGAAGCCAGGCCAACTCGTCCTGTTGGTGACCACACTCTGCACCCTGCCTCGGCCCTGCTGGGGGTGTCCTTGCTAGCAGGGAGCAATGCTGTGTCCCTACCTGCCACCTGCCACCCACCCCGCCCTGCCCCTGGGCCTCCCTGATTCTGAGAAACTTTCTTCCAGGAGCTCCACCTCAGCCCCACCCCAGTGGGTCTCACAGCCGAGAAAGGGCTTGGCCTGAAGGCGACTGTTGCCGGCTGACAGGTTCCTGTGTGGAAGAAGGTGGAAGACAGGATGGTGACCCATGAGTATGAGGACAGGGGAGAGCCAGGAAGCTGGAGGCTCAGCAGAGGGAGACAAGTGGGACAGGCCGGCTCTGGCCAGGTCCGAGGGGACCAAAGACCTCTGAGCCCTCTCTCTCCAGGCTTCTGGGTCTTTCCCCCACTATGCCTCCGTGGCCCTGCCGCTGAGCAGTGAGGCAGATGAGCCCTGGTGGGGAATGAAGCCAGGCCAACTCGTCCTGTTGGTGACCACACTCTGCACCCTGCCTCGGCCCTGCTGGGGGTGTCCTTGCTAGCAGGGAGCAATGCTGTGTCCCTACCTGCCACCTGCCACCCACCCCGCCCTGCCCCTGGGCCTCCCTGATTCTGAGAAACTTTCTTCCAGGAGCTCCACCTCAGCCCCACCCCAGCCTCACAGGTTCTGAGGAAGTGCTGTCCCCAGACAGTGACTGTGCAAACCCTTCCCCAACCACCAGCCCCCCGAGGGCCTCAGGAAGCACACAGCGGCTGTGGATTCAGGCCCAGCTCTGATGCTCATTAGCTCTAGGGTCTTGGGAAAATTACCTCTCTGTGCCTCAGTTTTCTTGTCTGAAAAATGGAGAGAAGAGAGGACAAAACATAACCAGGCCTGTTCCCAGCACTTTGCATCAAGCAGCTCATTTAACCCTCCCGATGACCCCGTGTGGGCTGAGGGCAGGGCACTCTGTCACTAGTCTCACTTTACAGATAAGGAGATGGAAGCCCAGAGAGGTCAAGTAACTAGCCTGAGGTCACACAGTCATCATTCTGGAGTCTATGCTTCATCACTCCTGCAGTGTCTGCTCCCCATCTCCTAATCCCTTCTCTTTTTTATTATGGAAAAATATGCATAGCAAGTCCAGGCTGTGGGTTTTTCAGTGGTCACGTATGGAGGTGGGAGTTGGGCTTAAAGAAGGCTGTGCTGGGTCTCTGCTGCTGTGAGCGGACTGTCTCCAGGTGCGCAGGGGGCTGCTCTCTGGTTGCTGTGCTCTGGCCCGTGGTTGCGTGGCTTCCTGCTGCAGCGCCTGGGCTCTAGATCTCAGCAGCTGAGGTACATGGGCTGGGTTGCCCTGCAGCACGTGAAGTCTTCCCAGACCAGAAATAGAGCCTGCGTCTGCTGCATTGACAGGTAGATTCTTAACCACTGGCCCACTAGGAAGTCTATATTCACCATTTTAAATTGCATAATTCAGTGGCATTGTTGTACAACCATCACCACCATCCATCTCCAGGACTTTTTTCTTCTTCCCAAATGGAAACTCCCCATTAAACAGTAACTGCCCATTTCCTGGCAACTGCCATCCTGTGTCTATGAATTTGGCTCCTCACAGAACTGCAGTCATATGCTGTTTGTCCTTTTGGGACTGGCTCATTTCACTTAAACGACTCAATGGACATGAGTTTGGGCAAACTCCGGGAAATGGTGAAGGACAGGGACGCCTGGCGTGCTGCAGTCCATGGGGTCACAAAGAGTCGGACACCCCTGAGCAGCTGAACAACAACAACATTTCACGTAAAATGCCTTCATGTTTCACTCATATTGTAGAAACTGTCAGAGCCTTTTTTCATTTTTTGGCCACACCTCATGGCTTTGGAATCTTAGTTCCCCAACCAGAGATGGAACTTGGGCCCTCAGCAGTGAAAGTGGAGTCCTAATCACTGGACTGCCAAGGAATTCTCTAAGAATTTCCGTCTTTTTCAAGGCTGAATAATATTCCATGGCATATTTCACCATGTTTTTCCTTATGCATTTACTCCTCAATGGACACCTGAATTGCCTCTCCATTTGGCTATTGTGATTAAAGAGGCTGTGAACATGGTGCACAATGATAGGTTCAAGTCCCCGCTTTCCACGCTTTGGAGTACGTACCCAGAGGAAGAATTGCTGGGTCATAGGGTAATTCTCTATGTAATTTTTTGAGGAGCTGTTTGCAGTTTTCCACGGCAGCTGCACCGTTTTACATTCCCACCAGCAAGGCACAAGGATTTCTGATTCCTCTTTGCAATCGTCCAAGCCCAGGGAATGCTGGCAGCCCCACTGGGCGCCGGGCAGGGCTGGGTAAGATGCTGGCAGAGATTGTCCAGCAGCTCCTAAGTGAGGAATGTGTGGGGTGGGGCAGTGATGCCGGCCCTTTAAGGCACCGGGGGAGCCTGTCCTGCCAGCATCCTCACCCACGGATGCCAAGCCCTGGGTTCAGTCCTCTGGCTCTGACCTTTCCTGACCCCATTCTGCCAGGCCACCTTAGACCAGGGCAAAGGGCATGAGAGGGGTCAGCGTGGGGGCCCTGGCAGGCTTAAAGCCATGGCACAGTCAAACCCTGGGACAGAAGGGTCCCTGCTCAGCAGGACCTCACCCTGCCCTGCCACACCCCTCATTCTGCCATCACCCTCCCTGGCCTCAGTTACCTCTTCTGCTTTGTAGGGGCAAGCTTGAGAATCAACTTTGTGACCCAGGATGCCAGACTCCCTTTAGGAATTCCCAAGCCCAAGCCCCTCACTGGGCAGGTGAGTCAAGGCAGGGTGGGTGTTCTAGAACCCTGGCTCCAGTCTCCCACCCTGGCTCTCTCCACACCCTGCCCAGGCTGCTAGCATCTTCCAAGAGGGGTGAGGCCATCAGGTCCTTGAAAGTCTGGACTCATTGAAGGCTCTGGTCCCAGGCTGAGGGTGGTGCTCAGCCCTCCAGAGAAGATGTCAGAAACAGAGCCTATTCGGGTCCTCTTCCTGTCTCTTCACTGGTGTAATGGGGTTAGACTGGGACTCAGTAGCCTTTAAAGGCCCTCCCATCTAGAAGATTCCATGACCCTAAACCTTCAGAAGAGGAGAAGTCACTGAGGAGGGTGGCAGTCTGGACCACATGCACGCTAAGTCGCTTCAGTTATGTCCGACTCTTTGAGACCCTATAGACTGTAGCCCACCAGGCTCCTCTGTCCATGGGATTCTCTAGGCAAGAATACTGGAGTGGGTTGCTGTACTCTCCTCCAGGTGATCTTCCCCACCCAGGGATCGAAACCGAAACTCCTGCGGCTCCTGCTTTGCAGGTGGATTCTTTACTGCTGAGCCACCAGGGAAGCCCTTCTGGACAGTAACCATCTACAAACAGTAATAATGGCACTAGCTACGTTTTCTAAACATTCTGACAGGTATAAACTCATTCCATCCTAACAACAACCCTATGCAGAAGATACGAGTCTTTTTCCTATTTTACGAAAGAGGAAACTGAACTGCAGGTAGCAGCTAGCAGGAAGTGTATAAGAGAGGCCAGAAACTTGACCGCAAAAACAGGCCACATAAAGCTGAGGGTTGGCCTGTCAGGGGAGGGAGAGGCCCTCAGGCTGTACTAGTCAGATCGTGTCTGGGGAAAGGCAGGGGCAAGTGGGAGAAAGGCCGGGATGGAAAGTTCTGACAACCCTGCATTGGAGGAGCCACTAGAGATCCTGGGAGGAGAGGTAGTGCAGGACTCTACCAGTTTCTAACCACTCTAAGGAGGTGGTGCCAGCGAAGAAGCTGACTTGCTCGGACCAACTCCGGCAGTGAGATCTAGGAGTTCTAGTAGCTGAAGCTGTCCCACCGAAAAGAGCTGTCAAGGGAGACAGGAGCAGCACATCACAGGAGGCGTGTAAGCAGAGCCATGTGGGACAGGGGTCAGAGGAGATGATCTTGAGGGTGAGGCTCAGTCGAGCCACATCTCGGTGGCCCTGGCAGCCTCATGGTGCACATGGGTTCAAGGTTAGCAGCTGAACCCTTGGTGCTGGCTCAGGGCCCCAGGTGGAGTGATAGCCCCGCCCGGGGCCTTTTCTGTGGCCAACCCAGACATATTTCTGGGTGAATTTTTCTCTTCTTCCACTCCCACCCGGCAGCCCAGCTCCAGCTGGACAGCCGGGCTCCCCGCAACACCCACATTATTTACATTTTTGGTCATCAAAAGGACCAGAAACCCTGCTGACCCAAAGGATCTCTGAGACCCCTCCAGGGCCACCTGTGGGCCCAGGGTGTACAGGCTCAGACAGGGAAACCAGTCTGGACGTCCAGAGGTTGCCTTCCGGGTTGGGGAGAGGTGACCGAGGGGGTGTCGGCCAGGTGGTGGCCCAGCAGCTGTGAGGCTGGAACCTCGCTGATGGCCCAGGAGCAGAAGCTGCCGGCGGCGGACAGGCCGTGAGTCAGCAAGGTGGGCTGGTTGCCCCACCTCTGTTTCTGGGGTTTCAAGGCACCTTTGCCAGGGCAGGTGCTGGGGGCGCAGAGGGGAGCAGCAGCCACAGGCCGGAGGGGGTCTGGGTGGGCGCAGCCCAGGCCTGCCCTCCCGGCTGAGGCTGGAAGGCATGTTGTCATGCGAGTTTGTGGGGGGCTCCCAGTAGGGTTTTGAGGGTTGCAGGGTGTGTGTCCTCTGTGAGTGTACAAGGGGTGTGTCCGTGGGTCTCTGTGTCCAAGGCTGAGTGCGTATGTGTAAGTGGCCCTAGAATGGGAAGTCTCCTGGTGGGCATGGCCTGCTCCAAGCAGGTGCCAGGCATAAGCACGCAGGTGTGGCTGTGTACCTCTCTCTGCTGGTAGGACACTGATGGGACCCAGAGCCGTGCCCTCGGGGACCCAGCCCCGGGGCCTCCCTCCAGCAGGCCACCCTCCTGGGCTGCCATCTGCCACAGGGGGTGTCCCTAGCTCAGCTGGTGACTTAGCCCAGTGTTCAGCATCTCTGGTGTCTTTGGAGCTTGTGGAGACCCTCGGTTGACTCACTCCCTGCCTGTGCCCTGCACGCTTTCTGGGTCTAACTAGTCCCTTCCCTGTCCAGCCTTGTACTGGATGCCCATCTCCAAATCTGCCCCAGCCTTCGAGGCCTGGCTGAGAGGCTGCCTCTGCCTTCCCAGCCCCCGGGGGCCTGTGGCTGTCTCCTGCTGTGTTTCGGTCCTGTCCTCGCACCCCACTGGCCCAGCTTCTCCTGGGGGCAGGGATGAGTCTGACTGCTCTAGCCCGGGGCCTGACGTACAACAGGTGCTCAATCTGTGAACAGATGTAACCTTGCCCCCGCCTGCCCCACGTGCTGGCCTTCCTCTCTGGATGGGGTCAGCTGTGAGGATGAGAGGACTCGGGGAGGGACCCAGCCCCTGGTGACTGGAGCCCTGGCTCTGGGCTTGCGTCCGGCTCTGCTCTCAGCTGTCGGGGGTGCTCTGTCAATCAGTTTCCTTGATGGGGGATCGTGTGCAAGGCTGGGGGGCCTCCACGGAAGGCAAAGGTGGTGGAGAGGGAACAGACTCCCGAGTTTCTAGGAGAGGTTACCAGGGTCCAGCTAAGTGTCCAGTTCATGGCACAAGACGTGACTGGGCTGCTGGATCATGTTGGTTTACGACCACACAGCAGCCTTGGCCTCAGTCGGGGGATGCTTCCAGTCCAAAGGTCTTCCCTCACCAGGAAGGGTGGCACTTCTCTCTCTAGGCTCCCAGCAGTCTTCAGGCCCCACACAAAAGACACTGCGGATGACGCATGCACGCATGCTCGGTCATGTCCTACTCTTTTCTGACCCCGTGGACTGTAGCCCGCCAGGCTCCTCTGTCCATGGGATTTTCCAGGCAAGACTACTGGAGTGGGTTGTCATTTCCTCCCCAGGGGATCTTCCCGACCCAGGGATCAAACCCATGTCTCTGTGTCTCCTGTTTTGCAAGCAGGTTCTTTACCAAAGGCGCCACCTGGGAAATTTCAGGGGTGACCCTCAAACACACATGGTGGGGGGGGGCAGGAGGGAGGCTTCCTTCCTATGAACAGAGATTACCAAGCTACTGCTGTGTGCCAGGCTTGTGGGTATCACCCCACTGGCCCAGCTTCTCCTGGGGGCAGGGATGAGTCTGACTGCTCTAGCCCGGGGCCTGACGTACAACAGGTGCTCAATCTGTGAACAGATGTAACCTTGCCCCCGCCTGCCCCACGTGCTGGCCTTCCTCTCTGGATGGGGTCAGCTGTGAGGATGAGAGGACTCGGGGAGGGACCCAGCCCCTGGTGACTGGAGCCCTGGCTCTGGGCTTGCGTCCGGCTCTGCTCTCAGCTGTCGGGGGTGCTCTGTCAATCAGTTTCCTTGATGGGGGATCGTGTGCAAGGCTGGGGGGCCTCCACGGAAGGCAAAGGTGGTGGAGAGGGAACAGACTCCCGAGTTTCTAGGAGAGGTTACCAGGGTCCAGCTAAGTGTCCAGTTCATGGCACAAGACGTGACTGGGCTGCTGGATCATGTTGGTTTACGACCACACAGCAGCCTTGGCCTCAGTCGGGGGATGCTTCCAGTCCAAAGGTCTTCCCTCACCAGGAAGGGTGGCACTTCTCTCTCTAGGCTCCCAGCAGTCTTCAGGCCCCACACAAAAGACACTGCGGATGACGCATGCACGCATGCTCGGTCATGTCCTACTCTTTTCTGACCCCGTGGACTGTAGCCCGCCAGGCTCCTCTGTCCATGGGATTTTCCAGGCAAGACTACTGGAGTGGGTTGTCATTTCCTCCCCAGGGGATCTTCCCGACCCAGGGATCAAACCCATGTCTCTGTGTCTCCTGTTTTGCAAGCAGGTTCTTTACCAAAGGCGCCACCTGGGAAATTTCAGGGGTGACCCTCAAACACACATGGTGGGGGGGGGCAGGAGGGAGGCTTCCTTCCTATGAACAGAGATTACCAAGCTACTGCTGTGTGCCAGGCTTGTGGGTACTGAAGAACCAATAGCGAGGTCAGGACAAATATCACTGCGCTGCTAAGGGTTATGTCTAGTGGGGGAGACAAGCAAAAGGACAGGACACAGGAAATTACCTAGCATGGTGAAGGTGAAAAGTTCTAAGAAAAAGGAAGAGAAGGCAGAGTGATCAGGGAGCCTGCATCTAAACAGGGTGCTTGGGGAGCCCTGAGTTTGCACTGAGACTGGGAGGAGGAGGAGCCATGTGGTATCTGGGGAAGAGCATCCGGAGAAGAGAACTCTGGAGGAGAGAACAGCCCACCCCAAGGAGGTAGATGAGCTCAAGGAGCATGGAGGCGGATGGGGCGGGGGGTGGGCAGCAGGCGGGCCCTTGTGGCTCCTGAAGGCCTCTGCCCTCATGCTGGATGAGATGGGAGTCACAGCAGGATTTGAGCAGTGGATCTGCCTTGTTACTTTCTAGAAACACACTGACTGCTCTATAGGGTGGAGCAGACACACCAGGGGCAAAGCTATGGCAAGCATGCCAGTGAAGGACTTCCTTGGTGGTCTTGTGGTTTAAACACTGCGCTTTCACTTCGGGGGTGCACAGGGTCGATCCCTGGTCGGGGAATCTAGGAGCAGCTAAAAACAAATAAAGCAACAACGGCTATTTAAAACAAAAAAGAATGCAGGTGAGAGCCACGGAGGGGTGAGAGGCAACTGGGGAGCCCACAGGACCCGCTGCTGTGGGAGGAGCATGGGAGAATTGGGGGAGGGGCCTCTGAAGGGCCCGAGGGCCCAGGAGTCCCTCAGCTGGTCCCCAATCCTTTGAGGACTCAGTAACAGCCATGGGCCCGCGTCCACAAAAGCACACAGGTGTGCATGCACACGTCCACAAGCCACATGTGCTCATACCATTCACACAGGCAAGCACAAAATCACATCCACATGTGGGTATCCTCACACCCATGTTTACCCACATATGTGCACACTCACAAACACACACCATGCCACAGGAAATTTTAGGAGATTCCTGGACCCCCTGACCTCCCAGGTAATGAACTCCTGTCTAATCTATCCCCTCCACTTGACAAGTACGGAAACTGAAGTTTGCAGAGAGAAAGGGGACTTATCCAAAGTCACCCAGGCAGAAGGGGTCTGACCAGCAGCATTTGGCCCAGACAAGACTAGACTCCCTGCATGGGGCTCTCTGTCCCCCTGTACTGAGCAGGGTGACCCATCTCATTTTTATGCCTTAAGAGCTCACCAGGAGGCCAGTCATGGAGGTCAGAATATCAGACAGGAAGAGCTGAGGGACCAGTAGTGGGCCATGAAGGTGAACTTCAGGAAGGGGAAGTCAGAGAAGATTCCACAGAGAGGAAGCATTTGTAATCTCACCCTCAAGGACTGGATGGGTGGAATAAATACTTAGAGATGAGGCTGGGGAGGGCATTGCCGGCACAGTCCGGTAGCACCAGAGGCCTTGAGGTGGAAACTCTCCAGGTCAGACATGAGCAAGGCCCCTGGGAACCAGAGTGGCTTTCAGGGTTAGGGGTTACATGGGTTGGGTCTTGAAGGACCAGTAGGAGTTTTTTCAGAAAGGCTCTCTGGGCAGGACTATTATGTCAAGGCACAGAGACAAGGAAGGCTGGAGAAACTGCAAGCATTTCAGAGAGCTGCTTGCTGTGTGCTTGGGAGATGGGCTCAGTAATGAATGAACGAATGAACGGGGTGCCTGTGGGGGAGGGTAGGAGAGCCAGTCTGGTGACTTCATGTGGCAGGTGATGAGGAAGGAAGGGGACTAACAGCATGCTAACCCACAGGCTCTCAGGCGGCCACCTCATGCCCATTACACAGATGCGTAAGCTGAAGCTTCTTTTTTCTTTGGCTGCACCACTGTGAGGCTTGCAGGCTCAGTCCCAAGCACCGGACAGCCAGGAACTCCCTAAGCCATAGCTTTGAGCCAGCTCACACTGCCTATGGCATCACAAGGCTCCTGGCCCCTGAGGAGCCTTGGCAAGGCAGGTGTTTGGGCCTCATCACGGCTCAGGGGACTTCTCACCTGGAGACCTAGGGCCAAGAGAAGGAGGCAGGGAATATAGCTCCCACTGGTCAGGCAGCAGCTGCCAAAAGGGATAACAGACCTAGCAATTGTTCCCGGAGCCAAACAGGCCCCAGGTGAAAGGGGACAGCAGATCTGTAAGGCGACACCTGTCTTGGGGTAGATAATCTTGTATCTGGACCTCTCTCAGCTCCAGGCTCCCACAGCCTCCTTGTCAGGTGACCTGGACCCATGGGAAAGGCGGGGAGGGAGGAGCACTTACCAAGCTTCTGCCTTCCCCACACCCTTTTAGAGGGTGTGGAGACAGGAGAGGAAGTAAGCAAGTAGGAGGGAGAGGATGGAACTGTCCAGGTTCCACTGATATCAGTGTGATGAATGGGCAGCAATCATTCCCATTTTCTGGATGAGGAAATGGAGGCTTAGTGCAGTGACATGAATATAACAGGTAGAGAAGCTGATTAGAGACCAGGTCTCTTTTATTTATTTGGCTGCACCAGGTCTTAGTTGCAGCATGTGGGATCTTTGATATTCATTGCAGCATGCGTGATCTTTTTAAAAAATTATTATTTGTTTATTTTTGGTTGTGCTTGGTCTTCGTTGCTGCACGTGGGCTTTCTCTAATTGTGGCAAGCCAGGGCTACTCTGGGTTGTGCGGGCTTCTCATAGTGGTGGCATGTCTTGTTTCGGATCACGCTTTGGTAGTTCTGGCTCCCAGGCTCTAGAACACAGGCACAATAGTTGTGGTGCATGGGCTTAGCTGCTCCACGGCAAGTGGGACTCTTCCTGCACCAGGAATTGAACCTGTGTCTCCTGCATTGGCAGGCGGATTCTTTACCACTGAGACATCAGGGAAGCCCCTTTGAGTGGCCTTATGAAGGAAACTTCCTTATTCCCATTTACAGATGAGGAAACTGAGGTTTAAGTCATTGACACAAAAACTCAGACTGAAGCCAGATGTCTCTGGTTCCTGAACCCGGTTACCAACATGCAGTGACCTGCCCACACCCTTATCGCTCACTCGGCCCCACAGGGAGGGCCTGGGGGCTCAATGATAGACAACCACATCTATTTTGCACGTTGTTTAAAAAAAAACAAAACAAAAAGGAGTCAAGCTACAAGTGTGATGAATTAGTTTTTAGGTCACAGCAAAATGGCTTTACATCAAATGAGCTGCATCAAAAAAAAAAGGTGTCACAGGGTAAAATCCTTACATAGAGGGGATCTGGGAGGCCTGGGCTGGGGCTAGGAAGCTTCCTTTCCACTGGCCACCCTTCAGTACTTTTCAGATTTGCACTGTGTGAAATTATTCTCTACCCACCCAAATCAATTAAATGATTTCAAAGGACAAAAGGCATATTTGTGGCTCAGGCCTTGATTTGGAATTGTGGGGCTCGTGGTCTTGCGGGGCACCAATGCTTGTCGGGGGCAGAAAGAACACACATTAGGTGACAGATGAAGGCTATGGATCACCCACCAGGAGCATCCTGGCAAAGAGAGTGAAAACTGAGAAAACCCCATAAACCTGAACTTGAGCCCAGGGAACGTCACTTCACCTCCTCCCCTTTGCTGGGAGCTGTGAAAAGTGAGGGATGTGATATTTTGTGCCCAGCTTGGTGCTGGGCCAGCATCCAGGTTTCTGGACAAGTGCACTGGGGGAGCCAGACCTGCAACAGGCAAAGAGCTTCTCTTTTGGGCCGAGGGATGTCCACAGTGTTACAGGAGGTCGTGGGAGAAGATTCTCCTCGGAACATGGCCAGGCAAGGAAAAGTGTCTCTGAGAGGGTCCTTTCCAGATGGCAGGAATCCCCAGGCAGAGGTGGAGTGATGGCCATGGCAAGGTGGGGGTGAGTGTGTGTGAACAGTAGTGAGGATTCTGTAGGGGTTGAGCAACAAGGGCGGAGTGTTTACTAGCAAGGCAAGGGAGGAGAAGCGGAGGCTGACTTTTCCCTTTAACATTACTTAGTTGTCACTTGTTGCAATGTACTTTATTTATTTGACTGCGCCTGGTCTTAGCTGCAGCACGTGGGGTCTTTAGTTGCAGCATGAGAACTCATTTGCGAGATGTGGAATCTAGTTCCCTGACCTGGAATTGAACCTCGGCCACCTGCATTCGGAACACAGAGTATTAGCCAATGAACCAACAGAGAAGTCTCAAGACATATTTTCAGGGTAGAATAGTTGGGATCTGGGGGAAGGGCTAGTGACAGAGTAACTGAAGCAGGTGAGTCATGGAGATGATACATAAGGCATGGTATGGCTTCCCTGACGGCTCAGCGGGTAAAGAATCCGCCTGCAGTGCAGGAGACACAGGAGACTTGCGTTTGATCTCTGGGTCAGGAAGATCCCCTGGAGGAGGGCATGGTGACCCACTCCACTATTCTTGCCTGGGAAATCCGAAGGACAGAGGAGCCCAGTTACAGTCCACGGGGTCATAAAGAGTTGGACAAGATTGATTGACTAAAGTTTGTTTTGTTTTGTTTTTTTTAAGAGTAGTGCCAGCTAGGAATGGTTTTTACATTTCCAAGTGGTTGGAGTAAAAAATCAAAAGAATAGTGGTTTACCTTGAGTGTCCCTAAATAAAGTTTTCTTAGAACACAGCCATACTCATTCCTGCACACAATATCTATGGTTGATTTTATGCCACAATGGCAGAGTAGAGTAGTTGAGACAGAGACTCTATGAGCAACAAAGCCTAAAATATTTACTATAACGCCCTTGCAGACAATACTTTGCTCATTTGGGACTTAGAGGGACCTAACCCGCAGAGGTAAATAGCAGAGGGTCTAGGTCACGAAGGCCTCCTTTGCTGTCCAAGAACTGAACATAAGCTGAAAGCAAGTGGGGGCCATCAGGTGTTCAGGGAGGAGAGTGTCCTGCTCAAGAAATGTTGGAGAAGACTGACCTGCTGCTTAGCAAGGGCGAGGAGCACCTGAACCAGGAAGACAGCAGGAGAGGGCTCCAAAGGCTGCTCTTGAGAACCTCGTGGGCGCCTAGCCGGGAGGGAGCTCACTGCCCTCCCGGTGCCTTCGCCGCTGGTCCACAGAGAGGCTGCTGCATACCCCGACCTGCTTACACGCATACCCGGACCCGCCTACACACATAGGCGGAAGTGATTACTAGAGGGGCTCACATGAGCGGAAGCCGGAAGCCCACGGCCCTGAAATGGCGGGAAGGCTGCGGAGGCCGCCTCGAGCCTAGTGCAAAAGCATGAAGAGACAAGGTGGGAAATGGTGGGCCCTTGGAGAACCGCTGCTGGTTGTGCAGCAGATAGGGGTCACAGGATTGCATTGGTCATATGCCTGGATGGAGGGGTCAGAAGGATACAGGCGGGCCGAGGCCCAAGGCCCACAGGCCAGTGTACATCGGCGATCTTCACAAACACGCAGACGTGTAGAAACGGTCACAGTTCCGCAGCGACACACACACAGTACCAGGCCCTTTGCACACGGTCACAGCAGCGTGTACACATCATCACAGCTGCCCAGGACCAGGCGCGCACACAAGACCCAGAGGCCTCTCTGCATAATCACAGATGTGTGCACACAAACACTATCCAGGTACACGCAGGGACAGAGGCTGGGATCCACGCCCGTGTACACACAGGAACAGACTCGGGTACACACCGCAGGTCACCCAGACCCATACATATGGCAAAACAGTCGGACACGCAGATGCATGCACATGCCAGACACGCACATACTCTGACCCGCTCTGCCTCTCGTCTCATACATACACACACACACACACCACACACACACACACACACACACAAAATCGCACAGGACACACCGGGCCGTGGGTCGGCGCACGCACGGTCACAGGCAGGATAGCGCGCCCCCGGGCGCGCGCGTGCGCGCACATACACACACACACACATACACACACACATTTGATCGCACACGCGGGAGGCGCAGAGCAGCGGCGGCCTGAGACTGCGGTCCTAGGCGTCCCCGGCCCCGCGCGGCGAGCGGAGCCCGGCTGGCGGCGGAGGGAAGGGGGCGCCGGTGGGGGCGGGGCGGGGACCGGAGCCGCCCGAGCCCGGCGGG
>SJYC01147482.1:0-29013 GCA_006408675.1 Madoqua kirkii
CTGTCAACTAGTAAAAAAATACAGAATTTAATTTGCAGTTAAATCTAAATGTCAGAGGCTTATCCTTATTAAAGAATTCAAAATATAGAAAGTAGGCCTTTTATTGTATTGCTGGGGCTGGTGTATGGGATGATCTGGGGAGGGGAGATGGTATGTGGTAGGAGGTGGGAGGGGGCTTCGGCATTGGGAGATCTTGTACACCTGTGGCTGATTCATGTCAATATATGGCAAAACCATTACAGTATTGTAAAATAGAATAAAGTTTTAAATTAATAAAAAAAGTTTAAAATTTGAGATATGGAATGGAAGCTAGACATGAATAGAACTTTTGTTTATATGGCTTTAAGTTTTAGATATATTCTTAAACATACTATTTCATTTCATTTTCAGTACCTTTGACTGAGATGATTGCTATTTGCAATTCAGAATGGTTATCCAGCCTGTTCAGGATCATCTGTGTAGTGGCAGAGTTAAATTAGAACAGAGGGCTGAGCACTCAGTCTGACATTAAAAATAACAACTACAAAAATCTTAGATATGATCAGAGAGAACAAAATCCAAATTACTGTTCACATCCTTTCTTGTGGATCTTCTTATTCCTACAATTTTGCAATCTAAACCCAAACCCAAAGTAGGGAAAGAGGCCCAGAAAGCATGTACATATATCAACAATTCCAGTACTTACCTGGTCCCTTAGAATCTTGTACTTCCCAGAGTGTGAGGGGAACTGCATAGTTCGTATCTCCAGTCAGTAGGCTCTGTATCTTTGGGGAAAGTGTAAGTATGGCTTTGGCACAATCACTTCTGTGTCCTTTGAGTATTATAGCAGTGGCTTCCATGCCCTTTGCATTTTGTCAAAGTGCTTGCTGTCAGTGGCCTCCTCTCCTCTGCAGAGAGGGAGGGAACAGTGAAGACGGGGGAACCAATTATGGCAGCTTCTTGCTGCAGTGTGCAGAGTGGCTGAGTTGTCATTCATTATTGCTTAATGTTTAGCCGCAATATGCAAACCACCGAGGCTGGAAGGAATCACAGCTGAGAAGGGAATGCCTGACAGAGGCAATAAAGCATCTTCTTCTTCAAGAGGTGCCACTGCAGGGTCATTGAATTTGCATGCTGCTTCAGTGGTGCCTGGAACTCAGGTTATTAATTATTATCCAAATCACCCTTCTTGTTACCTCTGAGCTCTCATTATGACTTCAAATACAGGTATGTTCAACTCTCGTCCCACTGCCTCTATATGTTATGCACCACTTTGTTATATAACTACTAAGAGCAGAAACCCATCAGAGGGACTTTAAACAAAATAAAACCTCTGTCGGGGAGTGCTTTCTCTTTATTTGGCTTAAATGGGATGGCGACAATGTAAAAAACCTTCACACTAAAGTCCAATATTTATACTCATCAAAGTGGACTTAGTTTCTGAGATTATCTTCTGTCCTTTTGTCACAATGCATTTGCTTTGTAAAGGGCAGCATCAGTGGGGAATGCTGTTAACCATGCTCAAAATCAGGTCCTGCTGCAAACAGAAAGTTAGGAGCATCTCGGAAGCAAGAGGTTAACCTGATCATTGTTGTTTATTGAGGCCCATATAGTGCCTTTCACAAGCCTCTGCAGTTTTATGGAATTCAGACTGACCTCATAACTCTGCCTGCTGGTGAAACATGGCTGCCCTTGCTGCAGAACTCATCTCTTTTGTAAAATCACCAGCAATTCAAAAGTAAATGATTTGCTTTAGAATAGTGGGTTGTCTCCTTGCCCTCATGACCTTTTTTCCTCCCCCTGGCATCTGATAGTCTCCACCTTGTTGGCCTGGCCTATTCCCAACTCCAGTGAATGTGCCAAGGAATCCACATTCCCTGCACGTTTTGGGGAAGTTGATGTCTTTTACTTGGTAATTGATACATCTATATAATCTGTATTTGTATCCATAAAAAGTCATTCTTGACTATGTGGATATTGACTTTTATACTAAACCAAAGCAGCTATGATCATGTGGCCATAGCATTTAGTACAGTGCTTAGTAGCTTCAGAACTATTGCTATTACTATTTAAATTAGCTTTAATTTAAATAATACAGTACACCTGGTTGCTGACAAAATTTCTGCAATAAAGGCTGTTACCATGGGAAACTAGGCTTCTATATACCTCTTCATTATATTGTCCCAAGGTAGGATTTCCCGACTGGATATCTCTCCCAGGCTTCACGTTCTCATTCTCTGTGTAGCATGTGTGTGTGTATAAAAATACATTCTATAAAAGAAAATTTCATTCAGTAAATATCTGTATAGTTTACTCTGGGTTCTGTTGCTATGTCAGCTCAGCCTGGACTCCTTACCTCTGAGGCTGCAAAGTGATGAATAGTATGCAATAGGCAAGTAGGATTATCTCAACAGAGTCACTGTTTATGACTATTTGAATTATATATATATATTAATATAAATTTATCTTAATTGGAGGTTAATTACTTTGTAATATTATATTGGTTTTGTCATACATCAACATGAATCTGCCATAGGTATATATGTGTTCCCCATCCTGAACCCCCCTCCCTCCTCCTTCCCTGTACCGTCCCTCTGGGTCCTCTCAGTGCACCAGCCCCAAGCATCCAGTATCATGCATCAAACCTGGACTGGCGATTCGTTTCATATATGATATTATACATGTTTCAATGCCATTCTCCCAAATCCTCCCACCCTCTCCCTCTCCCACAGAGTCCAAAAGACTGTTCTATACATCTGTGTCTCTCTTGCTGTCTGGCATACAGGGTTATCTTTACCATCTTTCCAAATTCCATATATATCCATTAGTATACTGTATTGGTGTTTTTAATTTTTTTCTTATCCATTCAATATTTGCCTCCTGAACATGCAAAAACTAATTCCTCTGCTCCTGTATACACTGAAACATAGAGACAGAATGTTTTAACAGGGACATTATTTTTTTTACTGATTCTAAAACAGAAGCAAGCAAGGGTTTTCAAATGTCTTAGCTTTGCCCATGGAAAGAGTGCAAGTAGAAATGTTATCTCCTGAGCTCCATGGCCCACTTATCTGGCATAAGAACCTTGACAACAATTCTTTCAAGGCAGACATTATTCACTTATTGCAGCTGAGCAATATGAAAAGAAAAATGACCAAGTGATGTTTCCAAATTGACAAAGGGAGTTGCAGAATGTGGCTTTAGCCCTAGAATTAACCAACAAGGCAAGGTTCTAGTCACGATACCATGTTTCCTGGTGCGTGTTGGGCTTCAAAATACTCACACTGCAATTGCTCAAACATCTTTGTAAGTGCCTCTCTGGGAATATCCTTAACAGCTACTTCCCCAGTTACAAAAAACATCACTATCATTGCAATATTGTCACATCTGGTTTTTGACCTAGAAACACATTACTCACCTTAATTGTCAGACTTAGTTCCAAACAGCTTTCGCCTGTTTTCAGAAATTAAAGTCACCATGAAAGCAGGGAAATTTTGCTCCATGGAAGGTATTAAGTTTCTAATAAACAACTCCAAAGAGGGAACACAATAGGTGCTTCAAAAAAAGGCAGTATCTGTGGCATCAATAGATGATTCATCTCTGTGGCTTGAAACATCCTTTTATTCTGCATTGTTTTTATTCTTGGTCACTGATTCAACCTATATTGTTTTTTCCAACTTCTTTTTTTCAGAAAGAGGGCTCTGGTACATAAAAAGTCAAATGGTAGACTGGAGTCTCTTGTGAGGTATAGGGGAAACATAGAGGAATTTAAAATAAAAAAGATAGCCTCCCTTCTTCCTTCCTTTTTCTCACACTCTAATATGCCCATCATATTTCTGAATTTTAAGGTGGGTGTGAGATTGTGTTGTCTCAGGGGCTGAAGCCAGTTTATTGATTATAATGCCTAGTGTTAGCTCTGTTCGGCAAATTAGAGAGGGGCTGCTTAAACAATGGAATGTGGAAGTGAGGAGCATCACAGTGGTCTGGAGAAGCATCTTATAAAGTCCAGAAAAGCTATTCTCAGTGGTAACAAATGACACCAGGACTAAGTAAATTCTCCTTGAAATCTTCAAGACTTGTGAAAGACACAGGGCTGCCAAAGGTCAGCTGGAACAGGGACTCAGATGATGACCTTTAGGATACTAGAAGTGTAGTGTGACTTGGTAGACAGGAGAACTTAAAGACAACCAAGTTTTGTTGAAAAAATAAAGAAATTCTATAATGCTGCCTTAAAAGTGTTTAAAAATTAGCATTTTGTGTTCACACATGTTACAATTAGACAGGGTCCATTAATCTTTACATACAGGAGATAATGTATTTAAGAGCTCTCAGCACACTTATTGACATCTAGTAAGCATTTAATATCTGGCAACTTTTATTGAAATATGTGATCTTTGCAGAATCATGGTAAATCAGAGAGATGCCAGAAGTCTAAATGGGCAAATGCTATTTTGATTCCCAAACGAGAAAAGATGGATTTCATAAATCCTGACAAGGCTGGCACTGTTCCCTAGCAAGATGCTGCAACACGTAGACATTTAGAAAAGCTAGTAATGACAACTAAGGGTTCAGTCTCTCTTGGATTCACAAAGAACAAGCCCATCCAGACCAGCCATATTTATTTCTTCAATAGTATTATTAAATGACAGTATTAGGGAAACTAAGTAGACCTGGTAGACTTGGTTTCCGGTAGGGCAGGTGTTATGAACTCAATGTCTGTGTCTAAGCAAAATTCATATGTTAAATTCTAATACACAGTGTATGGTGTTTAGAAGTGGTGCCATTGGAAAGTGGTTGCTGGTTTGCTTGCTGAAATGCTTCAGTCATGTGTGACTTTTTGTGACCCTATGAACTGTACCCCGCCAGGATCCTTTGTCCACGGGGATTCTCCAAGCAAGAAAATTGAAATGAGTTACCTTGATCTCCTCCAAGGGATCTTCCCAAGCCAGGGGTCAAATCCATGTCTCTTACATCTACTTGCACTTACAGGTGGGTTCTTTACCACTACTGCCACTTGGGAAGTCCAGGAGGTGGTTAGTTTTATCCTAATCAACATTTTTTTAAAATTAATGATGTAAAGAAATTTAATGCTCTATTGTCAAGATATTGTTAATCCATGTGGCTTATGTGCTCTATTTGGCTCCTTTTCTTTCTTCTCTGTTTTTCCTCTTTACATTCTGGGAGGCATAGCAAATGTAATTGTGACAGAGTCTGCACTCAAAAAAGATGATTTGCTATCCAAGTATTGGTCCTGCTGTACCTGATTTTCACATATAGGAAACACCTTATGGGTGTTTTGAGCCCCAAAATAATGCTGTAGAAAAATGAAGCACCAGATACTTTATAATTTCAAAAATTATGACAAAGCTTGACTAATATATATGAGAATCTACAGAAGGTATTTGAAGTGAAGTGAAGTCATTCAGTCGTGTCCGACTCTTTGTGACCCCGTGGACTGTAGCCTACCAAGCTCCTCTGTCCATGGGATTCTTCAGGCAAGAATACTGGAGTGAGTTGCCATTTTCCTTCTCCAGGGGATCTTCCCAACCCAGGGATCAAACCCAGGTCTCCTGTACTGGAGGCAGACGTTTCAATCTCTGAGCCACTAGGGAAGCTTAGCCCCACTTTAAACTGATATATCCTGCATCTGCTTGTTTAATGTATATTTACCACTGAATTCTGTATTGGAGAATGCAGACAGATCTCTTGTAACATGTTTTCTTCTATCCCTCTGATCCATTCAAACTAGCTACCTATTGGTAAAATGAGTTTCACCAGTAATCTGGAGGTATCATCCTGAGAAAGCAGTTTATCAATCATCTGCTGTTACCACCTATGACTCTTCTTCTCCTTAATTGGCATCTTGAAGTCATTCTATTACTCACATAAACAATATCCCTCATAAGTAGTTTTGCTAGGTACCTTCCCAGTGATGTTTTAGGAGCCTCGCAGATTAAGATCTTGAGAAACTGCAGGCTGATAATCCAGCTGTGTGTGTCAATGAGAGTCCTTTATTACCAAGTGACCACGTAATTTGTCATCTGAAGTGGACACTTTTGAGATTGTAAGGAGGAGCTATCAGTAGAGTTGCTGGGATGCTGGGACAGCAGTTGTCCCATGGGGTTGCCCCAGGCCAACCAGGACATAACTCATCCTGTTCATAATGACAACAGTCAAGTGTGCATGCCTGGCCTTCTTTTAGTTGAAATCCAGTTTCAAATAAACCTAGGGTATTTCTTTTCTATGAGGTTCTACACTTAGTTCTGAAAAACATGTACTTTTGCCCAGTTCTTGGGAGAATACATTTTACTCTAAAGGCAGCTACCTCTTTTCACTCTGTCCCAGGGGTGTGACTTTATATGATTTTCTTATCTTGTTTTTCTTAGGAGAGAATCAGGTACCAGTGCCTGGGTGCCTTGATTTCATGGAACACAAGTCGAGCCTACAGGTGATTCTTTTATAGGCCTTCTGTTTGACTTGAGGTGAGCCTTTGTGTGACAGCTGGAGGTGTGTGTTCAGCTAAAGCATGGAAGATCAGTTCTTGGCTCTTCCTGCTGCCAATTCTGTACAGGATGCCCATAATTTTACCTGGCCATGCAGGTGTACTTGACACCTATCATTTTGCTCTTGGCCTTAGGAGCTGTGGTTGAAGAAAATGCCCTACTTTAACATACTGTTATGCTTTTTGTAAAGTGCGATCAACCTAAAACAAAGATTCTTCTTAGAAGTTAGACCTTGAAATTTTCTTTTACAAATGTCTTTGATGACATTTTTTTTCTATATCAAACCCTATTCTTTTGGCAGACACTGCTAATTACCTATCTAATACCTACTCTCTCCTTTGAAGACAAAACTTACTTTATTTGGGAGTGGTAGGAAACCTGCTTTAAAAAATTATCTTCTTCAGACTTCCTTGAAATCGGAGATTAATATGAAGCATTGTTCTGTTCAGTGAAATGTAAGTGGCAGTTACTAGATAAGATTTCTGGGAAATCCTTTAAACAGGATAGGGTTATTCACACAACTTTTTGCTCTTTTTTCTTCTCTTGGTCTGGATTTCAGTCATGATGCTGCTGCCATCTTGCAACCTTAAAGATGAGACCCCTTAGTAAGGGTGGTGCAACCCGAAGATAGAAGGGTCCAGAGGCCATTGAGTCTCTCTCCAGACTTAGATTGCCTACACCTGAACTTGTTCCATACAGCAATTACTTCCTTTCTTTGTGCATGCTGCTCTCTGAGGGATTTTCTGTTACCTGTGGCTGAATATGGAGAAGGCAATGGCAACCCACTCCAGTGTTCTTGCCTGGAGAATCCCAGGGACGGAGGAGCCTGGTGGGCTACCGTCTATGGGGTTGCACAGAGTCGGACACGACTGAAGTGACAGCAGCAGAGGCGGTGGATGAAAGTTCTCTGAACATCCTGGAATAAGTAGAGAGTAAAAACAAATATGTGGGCTTTCCGTGTGGTTCAGTAGTAAAGGATCCGCCTGCCAATGCAGGAGACACAGAAGATGCAGGTTTGACCCCTCAGTCAGGAAGATTCCCTGGAGAAGGAAATCAAAACCCACTGCAGTATTCTTCCCTGAACAATCCCATGGACAGAAGAGTTTGGTAGGTTACAGTCCATGAAGCCTCAAAGAGTTGGATGTGACTGAGCAACCGGGCATGCACATATGCGCGTGCACCCACATTATGAGAACAATCTCTTATTGTTTTCTGCAGCTCTTCTAAGACTTACATGGATGGGGAGGAGAAACAATAAAGAGGAAAGAAAAAGAAAATGCTGTTTCATCAAGATCTCCCTGATATGTTGAGATGATGGGACTTCTTATTTTGTAGCCTAAATAATCAAATGTCACATAAAGTACCTCCTCTTCTTGGAGCGGTGGTTAAGAGCAGGTACCAATAAGAGATGGATACATCAGACTGAGCACTCACTCAGTGCATTCCATGAAGCACCTCCCATGTGCCAAAGATAGCTGGCATGGGAAAGAAGCTGGAAAGTAAGGTGCTGGGGTGGCCTCCTAGGTTCGGCAGCAGTTTGGATGAATCAGTGAATTTATGGAAAGGGGTATTTGCAAAACCTATGTAATGTTCTGGCAAGAACTATGAAATGTGCATGAAATGTGAAGTGATAGATATGACAATTAATTTGTAGTGGTAGAGTCTGTCAAACTGGGAAGCTCAGGCTGGCTTAGGGGATCAAGTCAACATTTAAAAATTATCTGCTCCCTTTCAAAAAGGTCTTCCAAAGACAGATGCAAATTTGATGTATTGAGGATGGCAATAAAAAGAGACACCAGTAGGGTAAACTGAAGCCAAAGGATACAGGGAGTATCTTTTAGCGAGGAAACTATTTCATGAACCCTCAAGAAACCACTCAAGAATACCAAGATTTAATTGGGAAAGAAGTGGTGGATGCAAAGCCAAATGAGGTGCTTTAATTATCATGATTATGTTTTATGTTTTGTCCCAACCTGAAATGGTCTAGGAATTGCTTGTTTCTGTGAATATGATAATAGCCCTAATTTTTGAGTGGTGATTGTGTATAAGATATTATCCATGAATGATCCCCATAGATGAGAAAGCAGAATGGTAGAAGGGAATTATAAGAACTGGTAAAGCTGCCCAGTTAAAGTGGTAACGCCTGGAATCAAAGCAAAGCTGATCGTGCTTGGAGCAAAGTTTCTTACATCTTTGCTGTACTGCCTGAGTTGAGTTCAGCTCAGTTCAGTTCAATTGCTCGGTCATGTCCGACTCTTTGCAACTCCATGAACTGTCGCATGCCAGGCCTCCTGGTCCATTGCCAACTCCTGGAGTTTACTCAGTCATGTTGATGTATGGCAAAACCAATACAATACTGTAAAGTAATTAGCCTCCAATTAAAATAAATAAATTAAAAAAAATTCATTGTCCATTGAGTCAGTGATGCCATCCAACCATCTTATCCTTTGTTGTTCCCTTCTCCTTCCTTCAATCTTTCCCAGCATCAGGGAAGTTGAGCTTAGGGGCTTTTATAAAAGTGATTCTAGTATTTCCATGGAATAGCTGATATTTCTGAAAGAACTTAATGAAAGGTTTCTTTGACAAGGCTATGCAGCTGACTCCATCCACACCATCACAAAATAGCTGCTTTCCCAGTTTTCTCAGCAAGCAGACCTGCAGAGGCTTTCTACTAGGCTGTGTGCCTTGAAAGGTGGGGGACTAAAAAGAGGAATGATGCTGCCATATGTACAGTTCGCTGTTCCTCTACCTGGGGATAAAATGAGGAGGAGAGTAATAACAAGTCGTTGCCTTGGGTATTGCAGAGGACAGAAGAGGATTCTAGAAGAGGATTCTGGAAGTCAACTTCACCCCCTTCCTCATTGCCGACCCCATCACATATCTTCTACAAATCTCCTTGAATTCCAGTGGAAGCTGACCTTTTGAACTTCAGGCTATAGCTGACTTGAAGGAATATAAAAAATATGTGGTTCCCCTGGGAATGAAGCTTGTACCACAATCTCATTGTAATTTATTAATTGTAATTATTTCAAGACGAAAATGTATATAACCAAGCTTGCTATTTGGCCACATACACATGTTATACATAAAAGGCTTCAAAATATCAAAAGAGCTATTTCCTACAGGGGGAAACAAAGCATGGAACATAGCTTAAATATTAAAACTGAGACCATAACGCCCTACCACAGCCACCAAGCTATGGCCCCATTTGTGTCTTCAGATTCTTCTGTTTTTCTAGTGGTCAGATAGCTGTCTTGTGCTGGCCAAGTGGTGTGCATGACTGATTCAACACTATAAAAATGTCTATAGATCTGGAGCAGGTGTCAGTGAGTGCCATCAGCACCATCATTGGCAATATCATCAGGAAAGACTTTACTTCCTTGAAAGGGGCCCTAGGGCTGCCCAGAGACTGGCCTGCCTACACCCCTGTCTTCCAGGATGTTCTAATGCAGATATACCAGGGAAAATGTGCTGATCACTCATTGGAAAGTAGAATGAAATATCAAAATGAACATTAAAATGGTTGTACAAAAATGTTTCATTTTAAGTTGGGAAGGGGAAAAGATGAACATAGACTTCTTCCATGAACATGTTCTTTCGGTTTCAAATGTTAGTGATTTGTGCGCTGGTTGCCAGCTCCTAACTGGGACTTGGAGGAGGCAACAGAGGTGAGACCTTTGCTTGAGAGTGGGGGGTGTTGAGTGCAGAAAAAACAGAATTTCCTCAGTGATGCATATAAAGGGAAACAAGAATGGCCTAAGGAGTTAGTTGATCAATGACATTCTTATGGGAAAGGTTGGGTTTCAGTAATAATTTATGAAAAGAGGTGGGTCAAGAGGAGGCAAGAGGTGAACATTGTAGAACCAGGACAGAATCTCTGCTGAAGTTGCTTCTGCTGCCATGGGAGTTTATGAAAGCTGTTAGATGCTCTGTTTCTAGTATTCAAAAAACATAGAGAAAAACCTCCCAAGTGACTAAGAAAAATCATAGTATGTGGATGCCCTGCATTTCTAGAGAAGAACATTTCTAGAGAAGTGTTCCTGGAACATTTGGACCTCTTCTTTTTTGAGAACTCTATTGAATGAGGAAAATTTCAGAAGACGGAGGAACGGGATCCCAAATGTGTCTCCCAGGGTCCCCAGAGGGAATGAAATCTCCGAGGGGAGTTCTGAGCTAGGGAAGCAGATCCACCTCTCTGCAGGCCCATCATCAGGACGCTCTGAGTAAATCCTCAAGCTCTCTGCTGGCCTGTACCCACTCCTGCTCTGAGTTTCTCCTCTCAACATATCCGAGATGTTTATTAAGAGATGACAAGTCTATCAGGCCTCATGAGCAGTCTTTCACAAGAAGATCTTCGTGTACATCCAGGGAGCATCATCAATCTTGTGCCTGCTCTGAGCTCAGAGCCGCTGAGTGAACAAGGCCCCTTCTCTACCCCGCCCCCTCTGTCTAAACATTTCTTACTCACTTCCTTTGCTTCCTTTACCAGGATTTGCAGCAAAGCAGGAGGCAGCAAAAGAAAAGATGCTATTTGCATAAAGTGTTCCTGGTAAAGAGACAGCTACAGAAAGATGGACTAAAGGGGCCCCTTTCTCCTATGTTACTGGTTTTATGGAATATATTTCTTCATTAAAAAATGGAATAACTAGAAGTGAGGCTGCAGAAATGATTGTCAGCCACACATCTAGCATTATGTCACAGACAACTATAGTGAATACATGTATTTCATATTGAATATTATACCCACATTACAGAGAATCAGTTGTCTATCTTTCTAAAATATCAAGTTTTAGGATATTTCATTCACTGTGTATATGCACTGTGTTGCCTTTCTTAAGTGCCTGCTTTGTTTCCTTCCTGGAAAGAAAGTTTTTGTTATAACTATCACCATGTAATATTCAAGAGAAGACTCCATTGCCTTGCATAGGAAGCGAAATTGATACTAGTAACTCGCAATTGCCAATGGACCTCATTGAATATATGTCTTGTGAGTATTATATATGTCACTATATTTGTAAGTCAAATGTGTTCCACGTTTATTTTTTATTAGAAAGCCCCTAATCTGAATCACACAGCTTCAAGTCCTGAAAGACATTCTGTCAGATGGGATAATAATATCATTTTTAAATTTCATGAAGTTTATTGAGGCATACGCATCATTTTTTGGCACTGGTTCAATATTTAAACATTTCAATCTAACACATCGTAAGGTTGTTTTTTATTTTGGGATGGGAGAGAGGAGAGGAAATTATTTTCCTGTATCATGAATGCTTCAAAATATTTTTAAAAATATCTTGTTCTTTACTATAATATGAGCTTTTCAAAGATTTTGACACTGGGCTTTGTTCAGAGACATGAGGAAGGTCATGAAAAATGGTTCTTTTATCCTCTGCACAGCATCTCTATGACTATAGCAGAATCAGATAGGAATGAAAGATTGTACTGGCTTTATTCACACTGGAAGGCCTCTGTAAGACTTAGCTGCTGGTAAATGCCTTACAACGCTGAGACTTTGTGATTTGTTTCAATCTGGAGCTATAAAGGTCCGAAATGCTGTTTTTAGGCATATAATAAGTAGCCAGAATTAAACAGTTGTATATGCTTAGCCTAGCCCGGACCTGCCTTGGTACTGCAGGTGAAGGTCTCCAAATTGTTCCATGTAACAACTGCATGTAGGCTTGGGTGCTTGTACATTTGTGTGTGCACACATGTGAGTGTATGTGTGTGTTATGAAGAGCAGGTATGGTTCTGTCCATTAAAAGAGTAATGTAGTGCCAACATAAATGACTTCTGATGGTGAGATTAGCTTTGCTCTGGATATCTAAAGAGAATCTTGTTACAGTTAAATGTGAAATTACATAATTTTTCTAGTTCGATCAACACTACTAAAACTGGAAAAAAAACAAAAGCCTGGTCTTTTATGGGAAAACTATATAGGACAAAAATGTTTCCAAAGTTCCAAATTAGTTTATGAAAAAGATTTTAATTTCTATTAAAAAGTAGTTTCTAATATTGGATTAAACATTTTAGTTCTTTCTTTTTTCTAGATATGTAGAGCTTTTTGTTGGCATGGGGGAGAGATGAGGGGCCACTTCTTCATCATGTTTCAGACATGTTTTGTTTTTGTTTTTTTTTTGAGTTTTTTTAAGATATAATTAAAGCACCATACACCCCACCCATTTTAAAATGGACAAATTTATGTCTTTTTATATATGCACAGATTTTTACAACTATCACCACAATCAATTTTAGAACATTTCATCACTCCTCAAAATCATTTTATTATGCTATGGTTTTTCCAGTAGTCATGTATGGACATGAGAGTTGGACCATAAAGAAGGCTGTGCACCGAAGATTTGATACTTTCAAACTGTGGTGTTGGAGAAAACTTTTGAGAGTCCCTTGGACTGCAAAGAGATCCAACCAATCCATTCTAAAGGAAATCAATACTGAATATTCATTGAAAGGACTGATGCTGAAGCTGAAGCTCCAATATTTTAGCCACCTGATGAGAAGGAATGACTCATTGAAAACGACCCTGATACTGGGAAAGATTGAAGGCAGGAGAAGGGGATGACAGAGGAAGAGATGATTGGATGGCATCACCGACCTGGTGGATGTGAGTTTGAGCAAACTTCCGGAGATGGTGAAGGACAGGAAAACCTAGCATGCTGCAGCCCATGGGGTCCCAAAGAGTCAGAGATGACTGAACAACATCAGTCACACCCAAAAGAAACCCTGCCTCTCTTAGCCATATCTTTCAATTGCATCATCGCCCTATAGTTTTAGGAAAACATCACCTATTTTCCCTTTCTATGGATTTGTTGTGGCTGAATATTTTATGTAAATAGAATTACTTAATATGTAGCTTTGTGACTAGCTTCTTTCACTTGATATTTTCAAGATTCAGTTGTGTTGTTGCATGTATTGGTACTTCACTCTTCACTGATGGATAATTTTCTGTTGTAATAATCAATTTTACAGTCATTTGGGTTGTTTTCTTCTTTTTAACTATTATGAATAATGCACTCATGAACATTCATGCACAAGTTTTGTGTGGATATATATTCACTTTTTAAAGATATATATATATATAGGAATGAATTGCTGGGATCCTATGACATTTTTGTTTAATGTTTCGAGACTATTTTCCAAAGAAGCTGTACCATTTTACGCTTCCCTTAATAATTTGTGAGGATTCCAGATTTTCCACATCTTTGTTATTAACTATCTTTGTCTTTGTGATGATAGCCATCCTAGTGTGTGTAAAGTAATATCTCATGAATTTGACTTCCATTTCTCTGACGACTGATGCTGAACATTTTTATTTTTGTCTTTTGTAAACCTTCTTTAGGAAAATATCTACTCAAATCTCTTGTCTGTTTTTGAGCTGTATTATTTGGCTTTTTATTATTGAGTTGTAGGTGTCCTTTATACGTTCTATGTACCAGTTATTTGCAAAAATTTTCTCTGTTCTTTTCCCTTTCTTGATAGTGTTCTTTGAAGCACAGAGTTTTTAATTTTGATAAAGTCTAATTTATCTTTTATCTGTTTGTACCTTTGATGTTACAACCTGCTATATTTTTATATAACTCTTAAAAGGAACTTACAAGTGTTTTGATTCAGGTTGCAACAGGAGTACTGAAGGAGAGTGGTATTGGGGTAGATGGTAGCAGAGAAGGCAATGGCACCCCACTCCAGTGCTCTTGCCTGGAAAATCCCAGGAATGGAGCAGCTTGGTAGGCTGCAGTCCATGGGGTTGCTAAGAGTCGGATACAACTGAGCGACTTTACTTTCACTTTTCACTTTCATGCGTTGGAGAAGGAAATGGCAACACACTCCAGTGTTCTCGCCTGGAGAATCTCAGGGACAGGGAAGCCTGGTGGGCTGCTATGGGGTCGCACAGAGTTGGACACGACTGAAATGACTTCACAGCAGCAGCAGCAGTGAATTTAGAAAACATAGATTTCTGCTTCAGGCACCTGCACAACATGTCAAAATCTCAAACATATTGGTTAGGAAAATATGTTGTAAAAATCTTGTTTTCTCTCCCTTTCCAACTGTGTGAGCTGTAAGGACATACACATTGACTCTACACTCAACTCAAAATATTATACCGCATGCAGCCACTGGGTGGTGGTAGTTGTAGCCGTGAGTGTACAGTTACTGTCTGCACTTCAGGAAACGTGGCTTATGTGACACTGGACTTTCTCTTCTAGCCCATTATAAAAATAACTTTTCACTATATTGATTCTTCCGATTCATGAACATGGTATATTTCTCCATCTATTAGTGTCCTCTTTGATTTCTTTCACCAGTGTTTTATAGTTTTCTATATATAGGTCTTCAGTTTCTTTCAGTTCAGTTCAATTCAGTTGCTCAGTCACGTCCGACTCTTTGCGACTCCATGAATCGCAGCACACCAACCTCCCTGTCCATCACCAACTCCCAGAGCTCACTCAGACTCGAGTTCATCAAGTGAGTGATGCCATCCAGCCATCTCATCCTCAGTCGTCCCCTTCTCCTGCCCCCAATCCCTCCCAGCATCAGAGTCTTTTCCAATGAATCAACTCTTCATATGAGGTGGCCAAAGTACTGGAGTTCAGCTTTAGCATCATTCCTTCCAAAGATATCCCAGGGCTGATCTCCTTCAGAATGGACTGGTTGGATCTCCTTGCAGTCCAAGGGACTCTCAAGAGTCTTCTCCAACACCACAGTTCAAAAGCAGCAATTCTTCAGCGCTCAGCCTTCTCCAGCCATCTCATCCTCTGTCGTCCCCTTCTCCTCCTGCTCCCAAGCCCTCCCAGCATCAGAATCTTTTCCAATGAGTCAACTCTTCGCATGACGTGGCCAAAGTACTGGAGTTTCAGCTTTAGCATCATTCCTTCCAAAGATATCCCAGGGCTGATCTCCTTCAGAATGGACTGGTTGGATCTCCTTGCAGTCCAAGGGACTCTCAAGAGTCTTCTCCAACACCACAGTTCAAAAGCATCAATTCTTCAGCGCTCAGCCTTCTTCACAGTCCAACTCTCACATCCATACATGACCACAGGAAAAACCATAGCCTTGACTAGATGGACCTTAGTTGGCAAAGTAATGTCTCTGCTTTTGAATATACTATCTAGGTTGGTCATAACTTTTCTTCCAAGGAGTAGGCGTCTTTTAATTTCATGGCTGCAGTCACCATCTTTGGTGATTTTGGAGCCCCCCAAAATAAAGTCTGACCCTGTTTCCACTGTTTCCCCATCTATTTCCCATGAAGTGATGGAACCGGATGCCATGATCTTCATTTTCTGAATGTTGAGCTTTAAGCCAACTTTTTCACTCTCCACTTTCACTTTCATCAAGAGGGTTTTTAGTTCTTCTTCACTTTCTGCCATAAGGGTGGTGTCATCTGCATATCTGAGGTTATTGATATTTCTGGTATTCTCATGTATATGTACCTATAAACCAGGTGCTATGCTCACTTCTGTGGGATGTATATTTTGAGAACGGCTGAGATCAGTCCTGGGTGTTCTTTGGAAAGACTGATGCTAAAGCTGAAACTGCAATACTTTGGCTACCTCATGAGAAGAGTTCACTCATTGGAAAAGACTTGGATGCGGGTAGGGATTAGGGGCAGGAGGAGAAGGAGACGACAGAGGATGAAATGGCTGGATGGCATCACTGAATTGATGGACATGAGTTTGAGTAAACTCCAGGAGTTGGTGATGGACAGGGAGGCCTGGCGTGCTGCAATTCATGGGGTCACAAAAAGTCGGACATGACTGAGTGACTGAACTGAACTGAGTCTGTTCTGAGGCCTTTCCAGGTGGCTCTAGTGGTTAAAAAAAAAAACAACTGCCTGCGAGATGTGGGTTTGACTCCCGGGTCAAAAAGATCCCCTGGAGGAGGGCATGGCAACCCACTCTAATATTCTTGCCTGGAGAATCCTGTGGACAGAGGAGCCTGGAGGGCTACAGTCTGTAGGGTTACAAAGAGCTGGACACAACTGAAATGACTTAGCACCCACACACAACTCTCTTCTAAAGGGAAGGTTGACTTGCGTGCTAATTCATCGAGGCCTCTTGGAGAACCAAGACTGGCTCTTTCGAATTAACTTTTCCTTCAATTAATTTCCGTTTGCCAGAAAGAAACACTGTCCTGAGAATGGCCCTGTGTTTGGGGATGTGGTAGTCTGGTGAAATGTTTGAAAACACTGACTCCTGAGTTGAACTATTTTTGGCAATGAGGCCAAGATGGGTTTTCTAAGAGCAGTAAACCATTTGTGGAGCGGTTTCGACAATGACATAAAGCAGAACCTATTTTCCTGTAAGGACTGTGGTGTGTAACTAATTCATCTAGGGCTTGTTAAGTTTGTCCATAAGGAATGAACCATAATGCACTTGTCAGCGCTTTCAGTTAAATTTCTAGGGCAATCTTGGTTTGCATTTGGAATATATTCTAATGGATTAGATTATTGGCAAAGTCAGGAGTTTCTGAGCACTGGAGTGTTTTTGCCTTGGGGTTTTCTGATCACGTGCATTACATGCAGGTTCTATAAAGGTCTCATGAACTGCAGAGATAGCAACAACAACAGAGATAGCAACAGCAAAAGATAGAGCCTTTTGATGAATGCAAGTCCTGGCATGAAGAGGTGCTGGCTTTGAAGTTTTAGACACAAGCAAACAGGATTCAAAACAAGTAATCTTAGGAGGCAACGTACTTGAAACCCACAGCTTTCAAATTCATAGTGTTGTTCACGCTCAATTTTTACTGTCATTGAAAACATTTCGGTTCCCAGTTGCTGTAGAAATTTTTCGAACATACATCAAAACTGTTTTAGTGTATAGTAAAGAGAGAGACTTAGAGTCAGTTTGTGGAAAAGATCCAGAAAAACCTGCTCTATGAAGAAATGTTAAAAGAAGTACTTAGCTTGAAGAGGAGACTGGTGACATGGTGGAAATATATAATTTTTAGAGGATGTTGGCTGCCTCTCTCTCTCTGGTGAAGTCAGCCCCCCCCCAGGAAATGGTTTGCATTGCAAGACATGGGAATTATTTGTGTGTGTATGTTGAGTTTAGATAGCACAACTTTTAGACGGTAAGGGTAGCTGATATACTAAACAAGAGTTACTAAGCAAAGAAAAATCCCTTTTTGCAAATCATTAAAATGTAAGAGAGATACTCTCTCAAGGATTGAGACTCCAGGATGGTTCTGGTCTGGTTTTGCTCAATTGCTTCTTTCTTTGAGCGTCAGCGCTTCCCCACCCTTACCTCCACCCCACAGCTTCTCCTGGCTGGTGCATATTTCGTGTCAAAAATCAAGAGGTGGGGAGAGCGGGGCGGATGGGCACAGCTGCTGGTGTCCTGGGCTAGCGAAGCGGGTTATTTAATATCTTTGTTGGCTGGTAGCCAGAGTGGGCTGCAGGCTGTGTGAATTTGTTCACCCCAGGTCAGGAGATGAATCGGTAGCATCCTGAATGGCCATGGAATGTGCCATGGAGGTCCATGTTCTGAAAGCTCTGAGTCCTATAGCATGCTTTTTTTTTTTTGCAATTTTTTATTGTAAAGTATATGTAAGATAAAATTCACAATTTTAATTATTTTTGTGTTCAATTAAGTCCACTACCATGTTGTGTTACCGTCACAAGTATCCGTTCACAGTTTTTCATCATCCCAAAGAGAAGCTCTGCATCCAGCAAATAAGCACTCCCCTTACTTCCGTCCCCCAGCTGCCGGTGACCTCTATTCTACTTTATGTCTCTATTTACCTGTTAAATAGAGTCATTGAAAACATTTAGGTCCCCAGTTGCTGTAGAAATTTTTCGAACATCCATCGAAACTGTCATATAAGTGGAATCATAGAATAGTTGGGAATCATAGACTATTTGTCCGTTTATGGCTGGCTTAGTTAACTTAGAATCATGTCCTGAAGGTTCACTCATGTGTAGCATGTTTCAGAGTTTCATTCCTTTAACTGGCTTAATAATTTTCCTGTGTATATAGAGACCACATTCTGTTTATCTGTTCATGTCTTGATGGACACTTGGGTTGCCTCCACCTTTTGGCAGTTGCAAATGGTGCCAATACGCACACTGATGTGCAAGTATCTGATTGAATACCTGATTTCAGTTCTTTGTGGGTATTTGCTGAGGAGGAGGCAATGGCACCCACTCCAGTACTCTTGCCTGGAGAATCCCATGGGCAGAGGAGCCTGGTAGGCTGCAGTCCATGGGGTCGCTAGGAGTTGGACATGACTGAACGACTTCACTTTCACTTTTCACTTTCATGCATTGAAGGAAATGGCAACCCACTCCAGTATTCTTGCCTGGAGAATCCCAGGGACAGGGGAGCCTGGTGGGTGGCTGTCTATGGGGTCACACAGAGTCAGAGACGACTGAAACGACTTAGCAGCAGTAGCAGTACTCCAGTACTCTTGCCTGGAAAAATCCCATGGATGGAGGAACCTGGTAGGCTGTAGTCCATGGGGTCGCTAAGAGTCGGACTCGACTGAGTGACTTCACTTTCAATTTTCAGTTTCAGGCATTGGAGAAGGAAATGGCACCCCACTCCGGTGTTCTTGCCTGGAGAATCCTAGGGATGGGGGAGCCTGGTAGGCGGCCGTCTATGGGGTCACACAGAGTTGGACATGACTGAAGCGGCTTAGCAGCAGCAGCATTGCTGGATCACCTGATAACTCTGGGACTTCCCAGGTGGTACAGTGGTGAAGAATCTGCTGGTGAATGCAGGAGACACAAGAGACACAGGTTTGATACCAGAGTCAGAAAGATCCCTGGAGTAGGAAATGGCAACCCACTCCAATACCCTTGCCTGGAGAGTCCCATGGACAGAGGTGCCTGGTGGGCTATAGTCCATGGGTCGCAAAGAGTCAGACATGCATGCACGTAGTAACTCTATGTTTAACTTTTGGAGGAACCAGCAAATTGTTTTCCGAAGGACTTTACCATTTTACATTCCTGCCAGTTATGCGTGAGGCTTGCCATTTTTGCTCATCTAAGTTAACTCAGTTAATAAATATTCTTATAATTATTTGTGTATCTCTGATAATTTAAAACACATTCTTAGAAGTTTAATTATAGAGTAAAAATTGCAAATATTCGAAAGGCTATATTTTGTTATGTATTACTGTACATTGTCAAATTATTCCCCCCAACGTCATCCCAAATTATACCCCCCACCCCCACACTGCCACTTTCAGCTCAGTTCAGTCGAGCAGTCATGTCTGACTCTTTGTGACCCCATGGACTGCAGCACGCCATGCCTCCCTGTCCAACAATTCCTGGAGTTTACCCAAACTCATGTCCACTGAGTTGGTGATGCCATCCAACCATCTCATCCTCTATTGTCCCCTTCTTCTCCCATCTTTGATCTTTCCTAGCATCAGGGTCTTTTCAAATGAGTCAGTTCTTTGCATCAGGTGGCCAAAGAATGGAATTTCAGCTTCAGCATCAGTCCTTTCACTAAATATTCAGGACTGATTTCCTTTAGGATGGACTGGTTAGATCTCCTTGCAGTCCAAGGGACTCTCAAGAATCTTCTCCAATACCATAGTTCAAATGCATCAATTCTTCGGCGCTCAGCTTTCTTATATAGCCCAACTCTCGTTACTGTACATTGTCAAATTATTCCCCCCAACGTCATCCCAAATTATACCCCCCACCCCCACACTGCCACTTTCAGCTCAGTTCAGTCGCTCAGTCATGTCTGACTCTTTGTGACCCCATGGACTGCAGCACGCCATGCCTCCCTGTCCAACAATTCCTGGAGTTTACCCAAACTCATGTCCACTGAGTTGGTGATGCCATCCAACCATCTCATCCTCTATTGTCCCCTTCTTCTCCCATCTTTGATCTTTCCTAGCATCAGGGTCTTTTCAAATGAGTCAGTTCTTTGCATCAGGTGGCCAAAGAATGGAATTTCAGCTTCAGCATCAGTCCTTTCACTAAATATTCAGGACTGATTTCCTTTAGGATGGACTGGTTAGATCTCCTTGCAGTCCAAGGGACTCTCAAGAATCTTCTCCAATACCATAGTTCAAATGCATCAATTCTTCGGCGCTCAGCTTTCTTATATAGCCCAACTCTCGCATCCATACAGACTACCAGAAAAACCATAGCTTTGACTAGATGGACCTTTGTCGGCAAAGTAACATCTCTGCTTTTTAAGATGCTGTCTAGGTTGGTCATACCTTTTCTTCCACTGCCACTTTAGCAGTATAATAGTATCCTTTCCTATGCTAGGCATCGTCATTTTCAATCTTTGCCAGTTTGGTAGGAGGGAAAAATTATAATCTTGGTTTGACTTTTTAAATTCCTTATCAGTGAGGGTGAACTCCCCCCCCCCGTATGTTTATTTGCCTTTTTCTTGGCTGCCCTGAGTCTTTGCAGCAGCACACAGGCTCTCTCTAGCTTAAAGGCTTAGGGCCTTCTGTCCAGTTGAGGCACGTGGGCTTCTTTTGTTCTGGAGCACAAGCTCCGGAGCTCATGGACTCAGTAGTTGTGGCGTGCGGGCTCAGTTTCCCAGAGACAGGTGGCATCTTTGTTCCCTGGCCAGGAGCTGAACCTTCACTCCCTGCATTGGAAGGAAGACTGTTAAGCACTGGACCACCAGTGGTTCCTTATCAGCCATTTGTAATTTCTTAATATCTTGATTTCTCTTTGCCAGTTTTGTACCGAGGTACTGATTTTTCCCGGCTTCCCTGGTGGCTCAGATGGTAAAGAATCTCCATGCAATGTAGGAGGAGACCTGGGTTCGATCCCTGAGTTGGGAAGATCCCCTGGAGGAGGGAGGGCATAGCAACCCATTGCAGTATTCTCACCTGGAGAATCCCACAGACAGAGGAGCCTGGAGGGCAACAGTCCATAACGTCCATGACTGGAGTGACTTAGTATGCATGCACGCACTAATTTTTCTGCATTTTTCTGGTGAGAATTCTTTATGCTTTGAAGCCAGCTGACATTTTCTGAGCACTTACTATGTTCTTGGAAAATGTTAGCCTTGCATGTGCATTCACTAATATGATTTTTTTAATTATTTTTTAATCGAAGGATAACTCATTTACAGAACTTCGTTATTTTCTGTCAAACCTCTTAACTCAGTGAAAGTGTCACTCAGTCGTGTCCAACTCTTTACAACCCCTGGCCTATACAGTCCATGGAATTCTCCAGGGCAGAATACTGGGAGTGGGGAGCCTTTCCTTTCTCCAGGGGATCTTCCCATCCCAGGGATCACACCTAGATCTCCCGCATTGCAGGTGGATACTTTACCAACTGAGATATCAAGGAAGCCCCAGATAACCCAGTGCCAGGGACCAAACTCTTGTCTCATGTCTCTTGCATTGGTAGGAGGGTTCTTTACCACTAGCGCCACCTGGGAAGCCCAAGGAAACAGATACTGAGAGGTTAATTAACTTGTCCAGGGTGTCACAGCTGGAGCGACAGAACTGAGATCGAGCTTAGGCAGCCTGAATCTGGAGACCTACCTGCCTGGCCATTGTCTTAAACAAACCTGTTAACCATTTTCCTCCGTTTTTGTTTTGAAGGGGAGGTCTTTTGTTCATTAGCTTTTTATTTTAGAACAATTTTGATTTACAGAAAATTTCAGCAGAAGTACCAAGAGTCCCCATAGATTCCACAGGCAGTTTTCCTTATTATTAATGCCTGATATTACTATGGTACTTTTGTTATAGTTATTGAAATCATCACTAATATACTGTTATTAACTAAAGCCATATTTTATTTAGATTTCCTTAGTTTTTAACCTGATTTTTTTTCTGTTCTAAAGCATATTACAGTTACTAGTCACGTTACTTTTTACTATAAAACAACCTATCACTCTTTGCTTTGGGGTTTTTCCCCCTTTTTGTGCTTATAGTAAGCTCTTCCCTGTCCTCAAATGAGATAACTCTTTTCTTCTAGTTGTTTGATGAAGTCCTTCTCTTTATAAGAAACCAATTACTCCATCTGAAATTTCTAGAATTACTAGTGTAATATAAGGCTCTAAAATGTATTTTTTCAAAATAGATAACCAGTTACTCCAGTACTAGTATTTTTAAATAATCCTTTTCTCCCCACCGATTTGTAATACCTTTTTTTTTGGCCATGTGGTGCTGCTTGTGGGATCTTAGTTCCCCAACCAGGACTTGAATTCAGGCCCATAGCAGTGAACGCACCCAGTCCTAGCCACTGGACCACCAAGGAATTCCCTGTGCAGTAACACCATTTAAAAAATTCTTTCCATCTGTTTAACCCTTGATGGCTTTTTCTCTGTTCTCACTCATTCAACAAATCTGAGTTGACCACTTTCTTATGTTCAGGCACTGTGACTGTTACTTATTATTTACATGGAAATTTACAAGGGCCGAGGAAAGCATTTCTAAACATATAAAATCTGAATATTCATCAATAGTATTAAGGGCAGGACATTTGCCAGAAATTACAGTCCATGGGGTCGCACGACTGAGAGACTTCACTTTCACTTTTATGCATTGGAGAGGGAAATGACAACCCACTCCGGTGTTCTTGCCTGGAGAATCCCAGGGACGGGGGAGCCTGGTGGACTGCCATCTATGGGGTCACACAGAGTCAGACACAACTGAAGCGACTTAGCAGCAGCAGCAGCAGCAGCAGCAGCAGCAGGACAAGGGGAGGTAACTTGTGAAAGGAGTTTGGGGCAAAAGGACATTAATAACTTAACTTTTCTTGTAGGTCTTACACCGCCCTGGGTTGCTCTGCAGTACGTCTGAAGGTTTCATTTCAAACAATTTAGCATCCTGTGCAGAAACGGTGGTACCCTCAAATGCTCTCAGGTCACCCACATGCTTTGGCAGGCTCACATTTTTCATGTACGGTCTAGACTTTAGTTTCTGCAGTAACATGATATAAAGTCCTAGCAGATTTAGCTCAAGAATGACAAATGATAACCCACTCTCCTCCCCTCCTCCTGATCATCCACCTCTTCTTCTACCTCTGGAGACTTGGGAACCTTGGAAAGTTCGAGAATCTTTCACTTTGACATTTCTTCATTCTCTGGATTCTTACTGTTAAGGATACTTTGGGTGTCTTTATGTTACTTTTTTTTTGCTGTGCCTGGTACAATTTCACCTTTAGCCAATCTGATGATGTGTCTGCTGTGAATGTTATTAACAGCAATTTTAGGCAAAATAAATTATATTTGGCTTTAAAAAAGAAATTATATTTGGCTTACTTATATTTAGGGGTTAGAATCGTATCTATTTTCTGAAGGCATGTAGTTCTCTTTCTAATATAACCCGTACATCTGTCTTGCACTGCATGACCCCGTAAAACCCTGATGGCTTGCGAAGTCACTGGTGAGGATGAGACCTCTCAGGAACCTGACAAAGACGCTTCACTTTAGAGCAATACCTTTGAAAACTCATTGAGTCAGAGATCCCGTGATAACATAAAACTTTTATAGACTGTTTTCAAACAAAAATACAAATCCACACAGTACAGAAGAGGCTCCCCTGGTGACTCAGTAGTAAAGAATCGCCTGCCAGTGCAGGAGATGCGAGTTTGATTCCTGGGTCAGGAAGATCCCCTGGAGGAGGAGTGGCTGGCTGGCAGCACACTCCAGTATTCTTGCCTGGGAAATCCCACGGGCAGAGGAGCCTGGCAGGCCACAGTCCATGAGGTTGCCAAAGAGAGACACAACTGAGCAACTGAACAATGAACAGTATAGAAAAGTTATGAAAGTCAGAGATCCTGAGGCCTAGGCATTAGCTCGTTTCGTCCTTTCAGGGACCCTGTGAAGTTGGTCTGTTACCCGCATTTTACAGATGAGTAAACTGAGGCTTGGAAAAGTTCAGAAACTAAGGCTGCAGAGCTGGCAGAATTCAAGTGAACCTGGCTGAAAGGAAACGATTACCGGTCATTTCCGGAGTGGGTCTACCGTGGAGTGAATTATTAACCAGCTCAGGCTTCTGTTTATATGCTAGAAAATAAGTCTTTATGGGTCTCTCCCTACTGATAACACAATTTCAGGAAAGTAAATATTTGAGAGAAGTAAATGTTTGAAAAATACAGCCCATTCTGTAGACAAATACTCGAACACTGTGTTGCGTTTACACAGGGCGGCTAGAACGCCTCTCTGGGGTTTCTTTGCTGAATTATTTTCATCTGTGAGTCTTCTTTCCTAACAACTGCAAAATGTTATGTTTCCATGGCAACCTCAAAACTGTTCTTAAGTTGGGGGTTGAGGAAACAAAACTCGGAAGGCTTGGGCGGGACATAATGGTGGGAAGAGGGCTGACGTTTTTCCCACGGGATATCACCTTCTTGGCATTTCTCTGAGTCCAGTGGTGTCTTGTCTGTCCCTTCCCCAGTTGCCTCCTTTGCCTTTTTTGATCCGTGATTCTCTGGTCCCACCACGGGTGAAGCCATGATTCCTGTGAAATGTCCACTGATGGATATTTGGGGAAACAAGTTGTGAATAACATGGGCCACCTTTACAGGTGATACCTGGGGCTTGGCAGGTTCTATTGAGGACACGATTAGAACTGAGAGATGTGCCCACATTTCAGGAGTGGCTGGCGGGGAGGAGGAGACAGAGATCCTAAGTGGACTTCGCCTGTTGTCCACTGGCCTGTGGCCCCGTAGAGGGTGCTGTTCTCTAGTTCTCCCACCAGGGGGCGCCAGCCACCATGTGCTTAGTTTCTGGCCTTGGTTGGCCAGAGGTGACCAGGCCGGTCCTTAGCCGGCTCCTTGGCCGAGTGGGATAAAAACCAGAGAGTCTAAGGATGCTAGCTTACATGTACATGTAGGGGAAAAGGAAACAGACTAGGGAGCGGGGGACGATGAAGCTGAGGGTTTTGATATTTCCATTTCCTCCTGCTGGCTGGGATCCACCTCTCCAGGGTGTGTTATTTCTCATCACTCCTCCAAACTGAGTGGTTCAGAGCATATTTTTGTGGAAGTCTCCCTCCTCCTCCCCATTGTCCACCGGTTGAACTGCAGTATAAACACCCAGGGTTGGACTCGGACGGGGCTCACTGTGACCTTTTGATGGATAGAAAAACAAAGCTGAAAGAAATACCCTTCAAAAAAATTTGCTGATTGAATGTGTAACAGAGTTTTCTGACGCCCCCTGGTGGCTACTGTGGAGTTCGGTTTCATCCTCAGAAAGGGGGAGACCCCCCCTCCAACAGGTCACGGCATCCCCTTCAACAGGCCCCGGTCATCCCAGCTTCAAGGGCTGCTCTTCAGAGACCAAAGCCCAGACCGTTCTAGGACTTGACTGGCTCTTCCAACGTGCCTTTTTCTCACTTTTTTTTGCCTTACACTTTCAAATTCGTCTTGTGTTTCCCATTCGGCAGTCTTTGCCCAGTTCAAGGCCTTTTTCTTTTAAGGAAAAGATTTTAATCCATGACAATTGTCTGTTTTATTTGGTTGATGCCATACCCGTTTGGATGGTCAGTGTGACTGGAGAGGGTTTTGTGTTTGAGACTGGAATGCTTGAGTGCGGTGTGTGTGTGACTATGTGTGGCCGAATATATGTATATGTGAGGGGTGTGTGTGTGTTGTGAGGCAAGTGTTGCATCTGTGTGGCAGTGTGTGTGTGTTTTGTGTAGGTGTGTGCGTATATGTGGGATGTGTGACTGTAGTGTATAGGAGGTGAGTGTATGTAGAGTGTGTGTGTGTGTGACTGTGTGGGAAGTATGTGTGTATATGTGTGTGGGGTATGTGTGTGACTGTGTATGTGTATGTGTGGTATGTGTGAGTATATGTGGGATGTTGTGAGGGTGTGTGGGTGTGTACATATATGTGGTATGTGTTTGTAACTATGTGTGGGTGAATATATATGTGTGTGTTTTGAAGGTGTGTGTGTATGTGGGTATGTGTGTTTGTGTGTGATTAGGTGTGTATGTATATGTGGGATGTGTGTGTGACTGGGTAGGAGGTGAATGTATGTTTATGTGTGGTGTGTGTGAGTTTATGTGGGATGTTGTGAGGGTGTGTGGGTGTGTACCTATATGTGTGGTGTGTGTTGTGAAGGCGTGTGTGTGTATGTCTGTGTGTGGGGGTGTTTGTGATTGTGTGTAGGTGTGTGCTTATGTGTGGGTGTGTACAGATGTGTGTGGGGGGTGTGCATGTGACTGAGTGCATTTATATGTGGTGTGTGTGAGTTTATGTGGGATATTGTGAGGGTGTGTGGGTATATATCTATATGTGTGGAGTGTGTTGTGAAGGTGTGTATCTGTGTGTGTGGGTGTTTGTGATTGTGTGTAGGAGTGTGCTTGTGTGTTGGTATGTACAGATATGTGTGTGGAGTGTGCATGTGACTGAGTGTGTTTATGTGTGGTGTGTGTGTGTTTATCTGGGATGTTGTGAAAGCGTGTGGGTGTGTTTGTGTGGAGTATGTTGTGAAGGTGTGTATCTGTGTGTGGGGGTGTTTGTGATTGTGTGTAGGTGTGTGCTTGTGTGTGGGTGTGTACAGATATGTGTGTGGAGTGTGCATGTGACTGAGTGTGTTTATGTGTGGTGTGTGTGAGTTTATGTGAGATGTTGTGAGGGTGCGTGGGTATGTTGTGAAAGGGTTTGTGTGTATGTGTGTGTGAGATTGTGTAGGTGTGTACGTATATGTGGGTGTGTGTGTGACTGTATAGGAGGTGAACGTACATGTATGACTATATGTGAGAGGTATGTGTGTATATGTGTGTGGGGTGTGTGTGTGACTGAGTATGTATGGTGTGTGTGAATTTTTGTGGGATGTTGTGAGGGTGTGTGGGTGTGTACCTACATGTGGAGTGTGTTGTGAAGGTGTGTATCTGTGTGTGGGGGTGTTTGTGATTGTGTGTAGGTGTGTGCTTGTGTGTGGGTGTGTACAGATATGTGTGTGGAGTGTGCATGTGACTGAGTGTGTTTATGTGTGGTGTGTGTGAGTTTATGTGAGATGTTGTGAGGGTGCGTGGGTATGTTGTGAAAGGGTTTGTGTGTATGTGTGTGTGAGATTGTGTAGGTGTGTACGTATATGTGGGTGTGTGTGTGACTGTATAGGAGGTGAACGTACATGTATGACTATATGTGAGAGGTATGTGTGTATATGTGTGTGGGGTGTGTGTGTGACTGAGTATGTATGGTGTGTGTGAATTTTTGTGGGATGTTGTGAGGGTATGTGGGTGTGTACCTATATGTGTGTTGTGTGTTGTGAAGGTGTGTGTCTGTGTGTGGAGGGTGTTTGTGATTGTATGTAGGAGTGTGCTTGTGTGTGGTGTGTACAAATGTGTGTGTGGGTGTGCATGTGACTGAGTGTGTTTATGTGTGGTGTGTGTGTTTATGTGGGATGTTGTGAAAGTGTGTGGGTGTGTTTCTGTGTGTGGAGTGTGTTGTGAAGGTGTGTGTCTGTGGGGAGGCGTATGTGATTGTGTGTAGGTGTGTGCTTGTGTGTGGGTGTGTACAGATGTGTGTGTGTGTGTGTGTGTGTGTGTGTGTGTGTGTGTGTGTGTGTGTGTGTGTGTGAAGGAGGCCCGGTGGTGCCAGCCCTGACTTGCTGGCGCGTCCTTTGTCACGGAGGGGTGATCCTTTCACACCCGCATGTCCGGAGGCGCAGCTTCCCCCTGCTTTGCTGACTGTCCGCGGTGAGTCTGGTGCGGCGCGTGAACACCCCACTGACCCACCAAATCCTGCGTTCTCCCTTTCTTTACAAAACGCGGAGGGGGTTTCTGGCGCGTCCTTGTTCGCCAGCCTGAAACTCTCTCCGGGCCCGCGTCTCCCCGGCCCGGGGCCCCGCCTCGCTGCCTGTCTGCACGCATCGTCGCTCACGCGGTCGGAAGCCCGCTATGGAAGCTGAATCGTGTCACTTCCTTTTTCGGTCAGCCTGGAGCTCTCCTGCACTTGCATCACTCGAGTCTGTGCAGCACATCAGCTCCTCGCTGTGTGGTCTGTAACGTGTCTGCTTTATGTGTCTGGAGTTCAGAGAGTGCCAGCGGGGCCCTGGGTGCGCCCCATAGACGCTCTTGAACAAGTCAGTTTCATCAAAGTGTGGACGCAGAAAAACCGTCCTGAATATCTTATTTGAGAACAAGAACAACAACAACAATTGGCATCCAAGGGAAATAGTAAAGGTCCCAGCACAAGGGCAGGTGATGTCTCTGAGTTGGGGAAGTTCTGTGCATTTGGCCCTTGGTGGTGTTGGCAAGGGGGCCAGTTCTGGAAACGTCGGAGACTGAGCTTGCCCCAACAGACACTGGGAGCCCTGGAGTGAGGCTGAGGAATGTTGCCACGCGGCCTCCACGTATCCACCTCGGCATCCGCCAGCCTGGGAAATGTGTCTTCCAGCTGTCGCTGCTGAAGGCTTACGGAGCGTCTCAAATAAAGGGATTATGGACCCAGGAGGCTGGTGACTAATGGAAATGCCCATCCTGGTGACTGATACCAGCACAGAGTCACGTTTCTGCACATCCGGTCCCCAAATACAGCTGAAGGGAGCTCAGCCTGTCCCCCGGGGACACAAGTGGCCCCTCTGGGCAGTGGTCAGCACACCCTCTCTCCCTTGGGAATCCTGCAGAGGGG